>JABUQX010115591.1:5000-10000 GCA_015478945.1 Trachelipus rathkii | reverse complement strand
GTTCTCTGATTTTTACTTCCTTCTTTAATCTCAGGGGCTTTAAAGATTGCATTTACGCTCATCCTAGATATATGCGTCATTGTTGAGCTTTGATGAGATCTCTTCTGTTTTTTCAGCTCCCCATCTTGAAATGGGTTACCCCTATGAGTAGTTATATATATATATATATATAATATATATATATATATTTTTCTATAATATATATATATATATATATATAACAATAATAACTATATATATATATATACTATATAATATATATATATATATATATAATATATATATTTATATAAATATATATATATATATATGCTGCTAATATATATATATCTACTCTATCTTAACTTAACATCTTGCTTAATAATATATAGCAACATATCTTAACCTTATATATATATATATGCTATATATATATATATACTATATACCAACATAACTGCTATATATGTACTTTGACAACAATATATACTAGATAATATAACATATACATATATATATATATAATAGTAACGCTATATATATATATATATATATATATATATAACAACTGCTATGCTGCTGCTGTATATATATATATATATACTATACTATATATACACTATAACCACTATTGTTATCAACAAGAAAATAAGTTAGCAACTGAAGTCTATTATCATTGTTCTGGTGGGAGTGATTGGGGAGATGTCAGCTCTGGGGGTGCTAGAGGTGCCACGGGTGGGAGTTGGGCGGAGTTAATAATTTAGATATGATTTTACTTAAAAATAATGACTCAGAATATTAGAATAACCGACTCTGCTTATTACATGTCTTAATAAGTGTTGTTTTGGATGTCAGATTTGAAAATCCAAATAAATGTTTTGTGCCAGAATAAAAAAAAATCCTTTCCTGTCTCGACTTTCGTATATTTTCGTGTTGAACTGGTACGATTCTTTAAATCTCAGTTATTATGTGTGTGTGTGTGTGTATTAGCATTAGTACTATTATTATTATTATTATTATTATTATTATTATTATTATTATTATTATTATTATTATTATTATTATTATTATTATTATTATTATTATTATTATTATTATGTGTGTGTGTGTGTGTGTGTGTGTATTATTATTATTATTATTATTATTATTGTTATTATTATTATTTATTATTATTATTATTAATTATTATGTGTGTGTGTGTCTATTATTATTATTATTATTATTATTATTATTATTATTATTATTATTATTATGTGCTACAATTGCATTATAATAGTTATAATACATTTATACTATTTGCAATTCTTAAATCCAATTTCTTAAATTCAATTACACTTGTATTATTTTTTGGGGGCACAAAGGACACAATACTGTGTTGCAATTAGTAGCTCCAATTTCAGAAGTTGTATATTACTAAATATTGTATTATAGTTTATACTATCACTGTATATTATAACTGTATAATAAACTTAATAACATTATTATTATTATTATTATTATTATTATTATTATTATTATTATTATTATTATTATTATTTTGTGTGTGTGTGTGTGTGTGTATTATTATTATTATTATTATTATTATTATTATTATTATTATTATTATACTTGTCCCTACTATATTTATAAATATTATTATTATTAGGTATTCTAATTGTATCAAAATTGATTTTGGAAGTACACTAAGCTCAATCGATAAACCCAATTACTTAAATTTAATCATACCTGCATTATTTTGGAGCTCAAAGGACACAATATTGTGTTGCAATAACCCCTTTCAGAAATTGTATTGCATTAAATATTGCACTATAAAATGCTAAAATTAATAATGTATATTATTCATTTTCTGAACAATTGTTTCTTATTATTATTATTATTATTATTATTATTATTATTATTATATTATTATTATTATTATTATTATTATTATTATTAGTTATCATTATTATTTTATTATTATTATTATTATTATTATTATTACCACAAATACTGCTATTATTATTATTGTTTCTTATTATTATTATTATTATTATTATTATTATTATTATTATTATTATTATTATTATTATTATTATTATTATTATTATTATTATTATTATTATTATTATTATTATTATTATTATTATTATTATTTTTGGTAGACCCGTCCGCATAGGATAGCCTATACTTAAATGTTAATATTAAATTTTTTTCCCAAAACCAATGTCATGAAAAATAGTACCAATTTTAGTACCAAAATTAATGTAAGCATTGTAAAAAATGTACCAAAATGTACCAAAATTATTACCCCATTTAATTCCAAAACCAATCTTACGATAATATTATGAACAGTACTAAAAGTAATATCAAAACTACTACCAAAAAACTAGTACTAAACCACATTTAATGCGGAAACAAGTACCAATACATATTCTCTCAAAGGTAATGCTTAAACTAATACCAACCGTAAACTTAAACCAAATTTAGAAAGAAAATAGGTACCAATAGGTACTTTACCCATCCAAACATGTAAATTAATACCAAATCTAGTACTAAACAAATTTATCGCTAAAACAAATTGCTAATACTTTACTCTGCAAAATTTATATAAAATTTACAACCAAAATGGGTACTGACCAAAACTATAATATATACTATGAACAAAACTATCGAGAACTAACACCAAAACCAGTACTGAACCAATATATATAACTAATATATATATATATATATATATAGTAATAATTATATATATATTAATATATATGCTAACATAATAATAATAGGAACAAAAATATCAACAACAAACATAAATAAAATAAATAAAAAAAATATATATATATATATATATATATATATATATATATATATATATATATATATATATATATATATATATATAATAAAATAAAAAAATATATATATATGAGGTACAAAACTAATAAAAACATACAGTATCGGAAATTCATTGACTCAAACTAATACTAATACGTATCATAATACTAAAAGCTAGGTACAAAATCAAATTCAGTAAAAAACAAGGTACAAATTCATATTCTGCCTCTACGACCAAACTAATAGTATAATAGTTAGTTGTGCCACCATTCACGGGCAGAGCCTTATTCAGGGATGGGGTGTTGCACGCTAAAATTTCATCCGCTTGAAAGTACGCAGATGAGCACAGACGCGAGGCTTTAAGGGTGAGGAGATTAATTCCTGGGAAGCACAGAAAGATGGAAGAAATTCCTAGAGAACAGAGGTGGCAGGAAAAAGGAAGCACCGCAGCGGCCTGGAGTTATCAATATCTACAGAAAACTCGTGCGCAGACACAGCACCTTTTGTGGCTACGAGAACGTCGTAAAGGTGGTGGTACGCGAGAGATAAGCTCTGCGGTTTCTATAGAAAAGAGATAAAGCACCAACATCGCGCCGCAAAGATAGAGGGTCAAAGTGAACTGGAAAGTACAGAACTGTTTATAGTCTTTTGGTTTTTGACTCGACCCTGTCCAAAAGTCGGGTTAATGACCCCAATATATGAGAACAGTACTCTCTCCATACAAGGATGAGACCCTTGTATGGCTGGAGTAACTGAGAGGAAGAAAAATCTCGCAGTCTAAACAGAACTCCCGGTTTCGACCTAGCAACCGTTGTGATGTGTGAGGTTTCCAAGACATTTTGTTTATGTTGAGGCCAAGGATGTTTATATTGGCAACAGAGACGAGAGAACCGTCGAAAGGATAGGAAAGTTAGAAGGTGTTTGGAGAGGAGATTTGTAGAAGTTGATTTTTAAAGGAATTGAATTTCACCAAGGGTTGGGAGCAAGTAATCCGGGAAATTCTATCAGATCCTTGAGAATAGAATCGGATGGAGCAGAAACCAATTCTAGAAGTAAAAAGGGAGCAGGTGAAATGAGTTGAAGAATGAAGGGTCGAGTCATCGGCATATGGTTGGATAAGTTAGATGTGCAGGTGAAGATTAATGAAAATTAAGAATAAAGTAGGAAACCACGAGGAACACCACTATTGACAGAAAAAGAAAGAAAGAAAATTCTCCATCAACCACAGCGATATTGAGCGAAAAGAAAAGCTAGACATAAGTAAGCGAAGAGACAAAGGAGGGGGCTTGGAGAGCAGTGACGTGCCATACCCGGTCATGCTTTGATTATGTCAAGCGCCACCACTCAAGTCTCCCCAGTTCCTAAGAGGAGAAAACCATAAATCGGTTAAATTGGAAAGTATATCGCCGGTAGACCTCGAACGCCGAAAGCCGTACTGACGATTGGAAAGAAAGAGAATGAGATTCCAGATAGTCTAAATTGAGAGGTTAAAAAAAAAATTTTCAAAGATCTTATATAGAATACAAGTAAGAGCTATAGGGCGATGTTAGAAGGATCCAGAGCGGCTTCCCTTTTTCGAATAGGTTAGACATGGCCGTGCTTTAACACTGAGGGAAAGTGTTAGTATAGAGACATAGAGAATATAGTTGAACAGGAAGGGCATAGAAGCACACTCCCTCAAAACTCGGGGAGGAATGCCAGCCGGGCGCTCCCGCCTTCCTAACGTTCATAGGTCTCAGGAGCCCATGCACCAGATCAAATGTAATCACAAGACATAGGACACCGGGGAGAAGGTGGAGGAGGAATGCCAGAATGTCCAGGGGTGAGTTAGAGGAAAATAATAGGGGCCGAAAGAGATTGTGCTGGTTGAAGAGTTAGCAATAAGAACCATGGATGGTGTAAGGAGGGGAAAGGCAGATTTGCAGAAGTTGTTTAGAGGTGTTTTGGCAAGAGGCCAGAAAGATTTGTCGGTAGGAGAACCAAGGAGGGTTAGCGCACTTTCGTTGATGAAAGCCCGCTTTGCTCGTCAGTTCCCTGCAACGATTTCTGAATGAAAATTAGCAGGAAGTGACGGAAACTATAAAGGTGGATCAGGGTGTAATTGCGGAAATAAGTGCCAATACATTCTACAAACCTAATTATAATATTTAATATATATATATGGTTAACAACAATACATATATATATATAATAATATATGTATATCT
>JABUQX010115590.1:5000-30759 GCA_015478945.1 Trachelipus rathkii | reverse complement strand
CGTTAGGCAAGGGGACAGGGTGGTTTACTTTCCCCCTCCGTTTGAAAGTGCATTGCCAGTGAGTGGTGGTATCAATGTAAAAAAAAAAAAAAAAAATAAAAAAAAAAAATTAAATAAAAAAGTATATATATATATTATGTATATATATATATATATATATATTATATACTATATATATTATATATAGCACATAAAAATCGCCCATCGTTCTGCTTGTACACAGATAAATCGGCTTATATATATTTTTTACAAAAGACCGCGACGCCAATACCCTGTATCATTGCGCCAATGTAGGAGGGGTTGTACTCAATTAACGCCGATTAGGACGGAGCCAAGCCCAAGGAGAGAATAAGCTCACATTCTCCCGCCCGACCAGTTGCGAACCTGGGACCCTCGCTTAGTTTGGCGAGTGCTCTAAAACACTGAGCTACCGGGGGCTTTTTTATAAATAAATATAAAATACAAAAAAAAAATAATATATACAATAATATATACACACATACGAATACATAATCAAAAACGCACGCCATATACATATCACTTCCATTGATCATTATGAATATTATTTAACAAAAGCGAAACACTATATTTTAAACACAAATTCACTATATTTCCACTCATCATCACTACACATTTTATTTTAATATTAATATTATTACCATCATTATTATTACTATCATTACATCACCATTACTATCATTATCATTATTATCATTATCATTATATTATTATTATCATTAATTATTTATATGATATTATATTACTATTTCATCACCCATTATTATTATTTTATTATATTTTCACACACAAAAAAAAACACATATAATTCACTATTTTAGTCCACCATTATCATTATCATTGAGCTTCAATAGTTATCAACTATCACTGTTATCGACTACAATCTACTGATCACTTATTTAACACTATATATATAAATCATCATTATTATCAATATAATATATTTTGCCTTGTCCAACATTGCAAGTGAAGTAAAGGTTGACAGTTGAGGGTGGTTTTCTTCTTTGGACAAAGATCAAGAAGCGTCGAAAATCAAATTCTAGAAGTAGTTCAAGGAGATTTTATTCATCATATGGGCAGATGACTAAGTAGATTCTAAAATTTCCAAAAAAGAACAAATATCGAATGTAACGTCGCTCCACACCCAATTATTATTTTATTTATTAATTTAAATCTCTACTTATTAAAAAAATCCAAAAGTAAATTTATAAAATCGTAAATTATTTTTCGCGTTTTTCTTCTTAAAAAAATTTTGAATTCCTTTTGAACTAACAGTTCTAGCATTCCAATCTCTCAAAAGTGACAGCAACACTCCGGCAAATGCACCAGGGAAAGATGGAGACATGGATCCCATAAATAAGCTCTGCTGACCCTTCAATTTGCTTGTCCATTCCTTTCCAATTTCTTCTCTTTCCTTCTCTTTCCAATCCATCTTGCTTCGACGACTTCCAAATATATATATGCATAGTATATACATATATATATATATATATATATATGTTCATCTACAATATATATATATATATATATATATATATATATATATATATTATATATATATTACTATAATTATTATTATTATTAGGTGGTATTATTATTATTTATTATATAAATATACTATATATATATATATACGTATATATATATAATATATTATATATATATATATATATATATATAATATATAAAATATATATATATATATATATAATATTATATATATATTATATTATATATTATATATTAATATATATATATGTATATATATATTATATTATATATATATATAATATATATATATTTTATAGTATTATATATAATATATATTAAATTTCAATAAATATATTTGCATTATTTGAAGTAAAAAAAGAAATACTGGTTATATATATATATATAATATATATATATATCTATATAAATATATTATATATATATATAATATATATATATATATATATATACTATATATAATATATAATCTCCTTTGGGCCTAAAACCAAACGTACCAAATTCCCCTTGAATTAAGAAGAACCAGAATTCAAGGCCAAATCAAAGGACAACATGCCGCACATGGCGTTTGAAAGTGTGCAAATCAAAAGGTAGGAAGAAGTTCCAGACTTTACCCGTAGAGTACATGAGAGATTGAGCATAGCTGTTAAGTCTGGGGTTAGAGTGTTGGAAGGATAAAGGCTGGTACTGTGTGGAAAGACGAGTGGTGCGAGCACTCCTCAAAGGAGGAGGTACTCCACTAGAGGGTTCTGTAGAGCAGTGGCCATTGTAATAGCGACAGTCTAAGGAGGGTGATGCAACAGTTTGAAGGTTAGAAAGAGATTGGAGAGAGTTAGTGGCAGAAAGAGTAGAGTTAGTGAGAGAGAGAGTCAGTGAGAGAGAGAGTTAGTGAGAGAGAGAATTAGTAAGAGAGTTAGCGAAACAAAGAGAGAGTTAGTGAGAGTGAGAGAGAGTTAGTGAAAGAGAGAGAGAGAGTTAGTGAGACAGAGAGTCAGTGAGAGACGAGAGGAGAAAGACGAGAGGAGTACATCCCACTTCTTTTCTCTTCCTGTTTAAAGAACCCATTGTTTAAACACCAGAAACAATGCTGAACAAACACCGCTGGACGAACTCTTGGAGGGACCAGTTGGCGTCAGCAGGAATGCCTGGGCACGGGTAGAGTTAGTGAATGAGATGTGGAGACCATTTAATGCTCGAATGATGGGGGCGAGATGTTAGTTGAGGTTAAGAAAGATCAGTGTGGAAGTGAGAAGGTAAGGAAGGGTAGTAGGAAGTAAGGGGAGATGGTTTAACATGTGAATAAAGAATAATGGGGTAGAGGTTTATAAGTGTAAGGATAGAGATGTCAGTGAGAGTAAGATATATTATAGTTACTAGTCTTATTATGTAGAATGAGAATTAAGTGGTATGATAAGAGTATAATTAGTATAATAGAGAGGTAACATGAAGGAGAGTTAATATTATATAATGTGTTATACGTATAGTGAAAATTAAGTAAGAGTATTAGCTAATATATATATAGTTTATATTATGGATGAGAGGAAGGAGAGCTTATTTCAGTAAGTAGAATATATATATATATATATATATAATATATATATATATAAAATAATATATAAAATATATATATATATATTATAATATAATATATATTACTATTATATATATTATTATTATATAATTATAATATATATATATCAGGCTTAAGTTTCAAGTACATTTTGTCTCAGATCAAGTAATCTGAATTGTAAAGTCAAGTTACTCTAGAATTTGTTCAAGTACAAGTACATGCAACAAGTACTTATTATTAAGCATTGTATTATATACCAGTATATATATATATAATATATATATATATATTTAATATATATAATATATTATATATATATATTATTAATTATATATATATATATATATATATTATATATATTGTAATGGGCCCGTTGTTACGGGTGTTACCATTTCATTTTTCCCCTTTTCCAGGTGATGCCTTTCTCGGAGGAACTGAGAAGAGTACAGACGGGACGAAAGTATGGATGAAAGTCGAGTCAAGGTCATAGGTGGCTTGGAGAATGGAGCTGGACTTGGTCAACTGGCATCTTTTTCCTGTTTGTTGAGAAAATGGGCCATTTTCTGGTGGGGGATAATGTAATGGGCCTGCTGCCATTGCATTCTTTTTTCCCCTTTCCAGGTGATGTGCCCATCTCAAGCGGGTAATGAAAAGTAGGAGTGCAGAAGGCGCACGCGAGGCAATGGAAGACTGGGAGAGGAGATCGATGGCAGTCCTGGGGTCAAGTAATACAAGTTAAGTTGAAGGGCCTATGTGTATTTTGATGTATATGTATATATTGTAATAATATATATATATATATATATATATATATATATATATATATATATATATATATATATATATATATATATATATATATATATATATATATATATATATATATATATATATATATGCATGCCCACATTTTATTCATGTTGCTTATTACCACCTGTCCTTTTCAGGTGTTATAAATACAGGTAATTAAGGCTGACAAAGTAAAAGATAGGAGAGGTGAAATTGTCAGTACACAGGAAGTTTTTCATGAAGAGGTAGTTGTTATTCTGCTACTCTCATTTCTCGATTTTTTCCACATTGTGAAGATAGTAGCTATTCTGCTACAATCATAATCGAAGATCTTTTATCCCCGCCAAAGGGTATGTGCACCCTGCTTTTATAATTTTATGGTGCAATACTTTCAAATAAATTTCGTTGCTAATTTAAGAGTTGCGTTAGAGTTGATAACTGCATTTTTGCAGGGATCGGATCTGGGAGCGGTTTGATCCGGGCTTAAGTCTTATTTTATCGGTGCTGGAGCACATACGATCAATTCTTCCACTCATCCAGTCCTGAGGACATATTCGATCGTGACTCGAGTGTCCCTGTCTTTTTATGGTCACTTAATTCATCAACTAGTCGTTGTTCAATTGTGGCTCAATAATTGCCAGAACTATAGCCGAAGTTGCGGGCTATATTACTGATGCTGCCGCTTCACGTGACGCTTATTACACCAGAGGGTCGAATGGCTGCAGATAAATAAGTTATGTTTTCACTCATTGTTGATTGATTTGCAGTCGTAAATATATTCGATACACATGGAATGTTGAAGTCACTAATTGCTAGCGGGATTACTTACTTGCATATATTTTGATGCGTCTGTAAACGTAAACGTAAAAAAAAATTGTGTAGACCCTCATATTTTCCGTGTCTTTGCATTGCGGAGTCTTGCTTTCATTATATTATATTGGTACTCTCAATGTGAATAATTTATCTATGTGTAAAACTTCTATTTAACCTACCTGAATATTAATTGCTTTATACCCGAATAATGATTATTTTATAACGGTTCCGATAATTTCGTATTGTACTCTCTATGTATTACTTTAAATATGCATATATCTATATATATACATATTTTGATAGCGCGAGTTAATAATTATTAACCCGATAATTACCATATTCTGCCATCTTAAAGTTGTGCGATTTATATTTTCGAATAATCTATACTCTGTGGCTATCTTCGCGAGAATATTGATCGTTCTTGTAATTCAATTTTATTACCTCTACGATCCCGCCAGCGTTGATTAGCCACT
Organism: Trachelipus rathkii; assembly: GCA_015478945.1. Lineage (NCBI taxonomy): Eukaryota > Metazoa > Arthropoda > Malacostraca > Isopoda > Trachelipodidae > Trachelipus > Trachelipus rathkii. Next base: position 25,587 of record JABUQX010115590.1, on the reverse strand, counting down.
ATATTTATATAACCGATATTATTGATTAACTTAACTAATTTCTTAAACAGTATTATATTATATTTTTTTTCTATATTTTGAAAATGTATGGTGCAAAGCACAAATTGTATATATGTGCTGTTTTTTAAATTATATATTTTTATAAGTAATTGGTGTGTCTGCGTTTCATTTAATAGATAGTCTCCTTAGTAACACCTAGAGTATCCCGAGATCTTTCCTTCTTTTTTTTCATTTTATTCTACAAAAGAGTTGCGCAAACGGCTGGGCTGGCGCTTTCTTGCTGATCAGTCGATCACCTTCTTTCCTATTAGCTTTCTGCGCTTAGGGTTTTCTTTTCTGTTTTTCGAATATTGGCAGGGTTTGCCCCCTCTTCGCCGTAACAATATATATATGTATATATATATAAATATATATATATATATATATATATATATATATATATATATATATATATATATAATATATATATATATATATATATAATATATATATATATATATAATTTTTATATATATATATATATATATATATATATAATATATATATATATATATATATATATATATATAAGTAGTAATGCCGCCAGAGCGAACCCACCCTTTTCGTTATGAAGGAATAGAGTTATAGGTCTGAAACTTGGAATATAATGTATGTATGGGATAAGGATGAATTTCAAGGTCTGTGAGGATGTATAAAGGGGGGTCACCCCCGAGAGCGTATCCGCTACGCCCGCGTTTATACCCTTTTTGGCTTTCCAAACCCGAGATTGAGTTAAGCCTAACGGGAAAGGGCGCGGGCTGGCCGAGGCGATCGCGTCGGGAGACGAGATTACGGCAGCGCGCGAGCGCGCGCATACACATACACATTACACATTATTATTATTATTACGTCGAAATTTCGATTCCGAAGGAAATCGAATCTGTGTCGAAAAACGATCCCTGTAAAGGATCGTTTTTTTTACGCACTCTGACTTTACTTTCCGCCGCGGTTTCTTCTTCGCATCGCGGTTCTTGAGTCCAAAATATATTATCTACATGGGTTGAGTTATCTATGGCGTGTTAAATATGTGGAGGGGTGTTAGATTGGAGGAGGTTAACCTTCCGTTGGTTAGACGATGTTTACGTCCCCTATGACGGTCCCGAAGAGGACCCCACTCTCACCAAAAATCGAAATGAGTTGTTCTTAATGCGCTGAAATTTTGATGAGAGGATTCAGAGTTGAATTTTAGGAAATACTTGATATGCAATAACATGTGAGTTGCTCCAAGGCACCAGTTTTGCTGGAACCACTGACGGTGCCGAGTAATAAACATTCGTATAATATCAACAATGTTGGTGTCTTTATAAGTGTTTTCATGGTCGTAGAGTTCGAATATTGATTGGTTTTATAAGCCGTGTAGGTGTGTCTAAACCCCCCATTATGGGTGTCTCGCACTGAAAAAAAACAGATACTCAGAGTTGCAAAAACAAAGGTAGGAAGAAAAAGAAGGATTGAAGGATGATATTAAAGAAAGGAAAGCAATGGAGAAGGTGAATCTGCGACTCAGACTCTAGAGAAAGTTGAACAGATGCACCGGAGTGCGGGCTTCCGGTGCGATGCGGTGCTGGGATAGTAAATATTTGTATAATAATACATATTTGTGTTTAAAATAAATATGTTTTATAAGGATGTAGATCTCAACTAAGGGTGTTTGAGACTTCCTCATAAGCAAGAAGGTAGCGTCATCAGGCTCCTGGTCGACGCGTGCAGGCGCGCCAGCCAGTGCAATCCGCCGCGAAACCGGCGCGTCGCGCCCCGCTGCGGCACGTTGACGACGCGTGCGCTCAGCGCCGCCGACCGCATTGACGGTGCGTACCCGAGCGGGAGTGTCTTTTATACTTAATAAAATATAATATAGTAATGATAGTAAAATAATAATTAATATTATATATATATATATAGATAATATATATATATACTATATATATATATATATATATATATATATATATATATAGCCCTACATCTTAAACAACAAAGCGTACATATGGGGACAGTAAAACAAGTTTTCAAGTGTTATATAACATATAATTATCCAATAAAAAGAACATTTAAATAAATAATACATTCATACATATAAGTTTTTATTTATAAATTATTAACCATCTAATCAGTGGGGCCATAGGATTCTATAAATTGAGCAATTCTATTAGTTCTCAAAGAGATTTCAACACCATCACGAAAGGATGTTAAGTCATAATACAAACTGCTCACTTAAACCAAATTTTTCCGCATATTTCGGCTTCAACAGAACTCACTCGCCACGCCAGAGAGAGTAAACGTATCCTTGACTGATAGTTATTTAAGGGCATTTCTTGATTATTACTGCCCCATATGATACGGGAATCCACATGTTTCGGTGTTAATATCATAGATTACACCATGAGGTATATGAATTAAGTCCTCGAGTATGGCAACAACTTTAAGATGTGAGACTTTAAGTGTTTTTCATATCAAACAAAAGCCATTATATTTTGCTGATGTCTGAACAATGAATACCTATAGCTCGTACGCATGAAGTTAACAGCATCATTGGGTTCTCAATAGTTGCGATTACACTTCAATTCTTTTTAACATTATCAGATGCAGTGAAAAGCAACATCCTATCTCTATTCATGCCGCTCAAGCTGGTCCACCTCTGATTTCAATCAAGAGGACGATGTCACAAGGATGACACGTACCAGCCTTTAGCCAAAGCTTCAAGGCTATCGATAACTTGAGGAAATTCTTCAACCGGAGAGATATTAAAGGTGTATTACTATGAGCACCACCAAATTTGAATACAGTAAATATATTGCTCTCCATTCGTTTTACGGAAAAAATGTAAATGACAGCATATCGTCGTGGGTTCATTTCAAAGTCCTCGTAAAAGAGGACGGTCGTAGAGCAGAACGAGGAGGCATCGTAACCAGTACAGCGAAAATGTCTTAACTGGTAGACAGATTCGTTATGTATAAACAACCCTTATAGGTAATGAGAGATTCTTTCTTTCAACAATCAGAAGAAGAAGATACAACAAGGAAAATACGACGACGTACGAATGAACCATATCCGTTCAAAAGGGTATATATTTTCGTTAGACAGCAACAACAGTAAACAAACAACAACAACAACAACAACAATACAACAGCAATAACATAGTACAAAAATATAGTTCTTTATTAAGTGAACCAAAACAGAAATATTATGCTAACTCGTAACATTGTTTTACAAAATAAAGCTAACAAAACATTACCTGAACTAACTAAGAATATAATGTACATCGACAAAACCTAACAACACCATACGACGAATAAAACTACTAACATTAACAAAAGTTCCACACTTAACACCTGTAAAGTAACTACCATTGCATACAAAACGTAAATTCATGTTTTTACAATTGCCCTAAATCAATAAAATCAGTAAATCAATAGAGGCCTACCCCCCTCCCCCTTTTCCCCTCCTCCCTCCATGCCCTATCATGATCTATTGATCTAACGATTTATACAAACCTATTATAAACACTAAACGCCAAACCTTTCTTATTCATTAGTGATCAGGTATCAATCTAGAATGGACGTTGGTAAATTTATGTTCCGAACTCCTGCTACTTGTCTTGTGTCTGGTCCTACAGGTTGTGGGAAAACCTTTCTGTTATTAAACATTTTAAAAGAGGTCGAGATTTTCGAACAAAAGCCTGTTAAAATCATATATGGTGTTACAGTGTTTACCAAGAAAAGTTTAAAGATTACAAAGATGTAATCGAATTTCACGAAGGGTTATATGATATAAAAGCTCTTCAATCTTTACCAGGACATAAAATTATAATCCTTGACGATTTGATGCATAAATTGAATGAGGCTATAGCCGAAACTTTCACAGTTTACTCGCATCATTTAAACATCACAGTATTTTTTATAACACAGAATATCTTTCATCAGAATAAGTATATGAGGGATGTGTCTTTAAACACTCAGTATTTAATCTTGTTTGGACCAAGAAGGGATATGAGTACAGGTCAATGTTGTGGGGCTACCGAAGTTCCCTACCAACGTAAAGAGTTCTTTAAAAGTATATAAGAGAGAGTTGACATCTATACTCTCTATGTTATTAACTGATGATCTTACATCCTAAGAACACGCATAGAGTGTTACTGCGTACCCACCGAGATTCGAGACAGTATACATAACCTGAATAATGAGTACTCTAGTAGCAGATTATTTACCTCGTATGAGAAAATTTAAAACCCCTGAAACCTTCTGATAAAACGTAAAAACTGAACTCTTGTGAAGATGGAAAATGTATACAATGTATAGCTGATGGCTATGACCTAAATCCCTTTATAAAAGGAAATGTTCCTTAAAACAGACCTCAGAAGGTAAAGTTACGTCGTCACCGTAACATCATTAAAAAACTTGCTTGTAATTTAAGAAAGCAAAATAAAAGGATAAAATCACAGAAAGGCGGAGGTGTGTTTCTACCTTTACTCTTTTTCAGTCATTGCTCCTTTGATAACCAAGTGGCTGCACTTCAATGGTTGGAAAAACGGTAGCGGTTGCTTACCCTAACAACGAATAAAGAGAAGCTGAAATACTAAACACAGAAAACCACTGATACATCCACAACAACACGCAACAACAGTAGCAGCAGCAGCAACGCAACAACACAACAACAACAAACCGAGGACAGCAAAACAACAACAGCAACAACAAACAACAACAACAACAACTAACAACAACTAACAACAACAACAACAACAGTTCGAACAGGCCTCAATCAGACACTTCAAGCAGCATCAGATCTGTGATTATAATTCCTTATCACCATTGATTCAACAAACAGCCTTGAGTTTATATGATCCTCAAGTTTCTTTGAACAGAAAATAATTATGAGTGTAAGGAACTTTGCAACAAATATTAAAACTCCTCTCAATGTTAACATTCTCATGAAAGAAAGAATTCCTATATTTCAAACACTGCCTATACAAAAATTAGAAGCATTTAAAAAGTTTTATTAAAACAGACCAAGGAAGATACAGCTCTAACAGCAGATACTAAGCCTATGGCGTGAAAAGAGAAGCTAATTTTAGACATATACTCAAGGAAAGCTTACCAATTAGAGAAGTAAGAAAACGGGTATAGCTCTATATTAATATTTTTAAAAGATCAATTACATGGGCCATGATCTCGGTCAAATCAATTGGATGGAGAAACAATACTTGGATCGAATATTGTTGACTTGATATCTGATCTCTCCCGTGAATGGAAGAAGGCTCCAGTGTTGACAGGATGGAACAGGATCAAACAAGAACTTCAGACTATTAATTTTCCAAGAAGTTTAATCATGAATAAACAAAGATTAGCGGATCTGGATAATATTCCATTGACGCCTAGACCTGATGCAAGTCCTGCTGGTACTTCTTTTGCATCGGATAGATCAAAGTTGATAAATAGAGGTACATTACGTTCAAGAGCGGTCCGAATAAGAAAAAATCCATACAAAGTATCAAAATGGATTAGCATCTGATTATTTATTATGATTTTTTATATGATTGTATTATTTGTAATTTAAAATTATGTATATATTTCTTTGTTATCTTTCTGTATACACTTGCTATGTTTTTAGACTTGTAATTTAAAATAGTTAATATTATTTTGTAATTAAAAAATAAAATACTTCATATATACATCTGATTTTTTTTATATAACCTTTCAATATAAATGAATAAAATTTTTATTGTTAATGTCATTATGAATCATGGAGGCCAAGGAAGCGTCGATAAATATTACTTTGAGTGAAGCAGCCATACAGTTACGGGGGTTTTTCAAGGTTTGCATCAAAAGTTCTCTCAAATATTAGTAAAAAAGATATTGAAAAAAAATTTAGAGTGGATGGAATGCTTTTACCCTTCATAAACCTATACGAAAAAAATTTCCTACACGGGAATAACTAGAAGCTCCCCATTAAGAAATATCGGACCTATGGCAAACTAGATTTTAGATCCGATTATGATAAAATATTAAATCTTAATGATGAAATGATGGGTATCGATATATTCTTTTTGTGATAAGATGTTTATTCCAGATACTTATGGTTTAAGGTTTAAAAGATAAAAAATCAAAGGACTGTTGCACAGCTCAAAAGTAAGAGAAATTATAAATAAGGATGACAGATATCCTAAAATGATATGGACAGATAAGGGTACAGAATTTTTAGGAAAGAGTTCTTCGAAAGACCCAAATAGTTACTGAGTATGACATAGGGTATTACAACACCATTTTCAGTTAATAAATCCTTCAATAGTTGAAGAGTAAAAAGGACCATAAAAGAAAGAATGCATAGGTATTTCACGAAGATGAATACATTTAAATATTTTGATATACTACAAGACCTGGCTTACTCTTATAATCGGTCTCATCATAGAACACTTAAGAATACCCCTATAGAGATGGTAAAGACAAAACCGGTTGTACCTATCAACCCAAAGGGAAAAATAAAAGATAACACAGGCATTAAAGTAGGAGACTATGTAAGAGTATCCAGGACTGATGAAAATTTCAGAAAAGGGTATGAAGCTGGATGGTCGAGAGAGGTTTTTAAAGTAGATGCTATCAGAGAATTCCCTAGAGACAGGTTAAAATTATACTATCTAGAGGATTTAGACGGAGAAAAAATAAAAGGGGGATTCTATAAACAAGAAATACAGAAAATACAATTTGATCCTAAGAGTCATGAGTATAAAATAGAAAAAATAGTAGGATCTAAAGGGAAAGGTAAAAATAGACAGTATCTTGTCAAATGGTTAGGTATACCCTGCAAAGTTTAACAGTTATATAAATGCTAGCGAAATTAAGAGAAACATTGATCAGTTTACGTTGGGAACATGGAGAGTGAAGATCATTTCTATTTAATGCTGCCCTCATCGGCTTCTATGGATCTACATCCGGAAAATAAAAATATCTAACGATACTTACAGGAGTTATTGAATCCTATAACTTTTGATCGAGAAATGTATGAAGCAGGTTTAAGTGAAATAATTCTCGATTGTCGGTTATAGAGAATATGCCTTGTTACATATTGGCGTTTTACGATATTTAGAATGTTGATAATGAGTTAAAAATGTTATATTAAAAGAGTAAAGGCAAATACGGCCACCATCAAACGAGATGGCAACACACTGAATATTTCTTGAAATAATTAATGTTAATAAACAACGGTCTCTATAAATCGATTACCCCGAGGTGTTCATAGACTTAAACAAAAAATTTGAAACAAGTCAATTATGTACAGATTTAATGTTTCTTGTTAATAAATCCGTTACGAATGATACTTTAATCACATTAAATCTCAGATAGCATCGTGAACCTGAAAGATAGTAAGTTTATTTATTTTCGCCCCTCAAACCTAGTTTCGTATATGGTTTGTACTCAACAATGTATACAAAATACGGGATAATATCAAACCATCTCTAAAGGATCTAATTCGCGTTGTATACCAACGATGGAAGAGTTATGTCACAAAAAATGACACAGACAATTCATTTACATTTTTAGGCTTGCCTACTAAGATGTTTTCAAGATCCAGAGTGATGTGCCTATGTTTATACAGATTTAAAGATCATCAGTAAGTGGGGGAATACTAAAGCTTCTTTGTTAAGAGTATAGTTCATTTTCCTAAAGGTAAAAGAGTTATAAGTTATTTTCCTAATGTTCACTACTTACCCTGAGTAAGACCCAACTGAGTTCGATTCGTATTATATAAGAGAAGTGTAGAAGGTTAAAGCCTAAATACCACCATTCACGATCTGAACAGTCAGTGTGTTTAAAGTATATATAAGTAGGAAGCTCGCGATAGATAATAATTATAATGGAGAAGAGAACGAGTCTCAGGGGGGTCAAGAATGTCATTGAGGGGGTATGGTTTATGCCGGATTTCTCTCCCATTCGTGTGTTCTCGACGGGCGCATCCCTTTGCTTTAAAATCAGGAGGTTAAATATTCTTGCTAAAAAATGCAGCGTGTAGGACAGGTATAGATACTTTCCAAGATATTATGGGAGGTGTCGATCCTCGAACACTCCTGTAAAACGTACGAGCCTCTATTCCGATGCTTCTGATGAAATGTTAGATGATGTTAAAACGAAAAATACGTCGTAAGATGACTGGTTTCTAAGGTGTAGGTTGTCGCTAAAAAAACCGTATAAAGAGAAATAGGAAAGATTTCCATCTAAGAAAAAGTGGCATTGATGTGTAATTACCCTTTAATAAGGTGATGCAGAACGATTATATTTTTACATAAAAATCAGTGACAACCTGTAACATATTTTGTGTATATAAGAAATGTTTAAACAAATCTCTCCTCATTATACGTTCGGTGCATAATGCTACCAGCATGTATTGCATTTCCTTCCATCCCTCCTCAGCCAGACTGTTGAAAAGAGCGAATTGGATCTGCTTCTCTGTGAAACTACCTACACAGATAATTAGTGTGAGTGAATCTCAGCATTTATTAGTATTAATCCTGTTCACTTTCAATCACAAATACAGATGTACCTCTCGATTCAATACCTGCACTTCTGATTCAAATAATCTTGACCTTTGGAAAATGTGTTTTTATATTTCTAAAGACTAAGTTAGTAACGAAGATGGTTCAGATCGTAAGAAACCGATCACATTAGTCTCCACGAATAACAAAATTTCCTGTATACGTGTTTTAATCAACTTGAGGTATTTTTAAATGAAACATCTTTAGGAGCATCAGCTGCAAGTTTTACCCTTATTCGAAAATTATATTTGAAACTTTTTATTAAATTATTACTCAGATGGAAGGAACCTCATCTACAAATCATGTGGATATATTACAATTTAAAAGAAATGTATGAGAACCACAAGAACCCATGCTGGTATATCTAAAAAATACACCTATAATATTATGGACGGGTTATAATGGATGATATATTCTCTCAGGAAAGATTTATTCTACCATCAGTGATGGATACGCTGAGTATCAGGTTAACTAGATCTACACCTGTATATTTGCTCTAATGTTAAAAAGTCAGCTTCCTTTTAGCAACAACTACGTCTCCAAAGCCTACTTCTTTATAAATTTACTGGGACGCATTTCTTTAATGTAACGTATAAGTGAAATTATCTCCCATTAAACATAGGAAATAGAGAATCTCATTTTGATAATGAATACTCAGCGAAAATAATCCAATCAAGAGATAATTTGAAGACTTAAAATTTTAAACTTTACCCAAGGGTTATCGAGTAATTAATATTATACCTAATCAATAGCTAAATGGGAGTCTATACCTTCAGAAAGGTAATATAGGAGAATTGATTTTAGAAACACGACGCAATATTCTGGAATAACTATTTGGAAAAGTCCCCCTTTATAATTTACCCATTTTACGGACTTAGATGAGTCAGTTTAACATGTGAATGGTCAACCTATCGGTTACTGATGTGATTATTGTAAGTAATATATATGAAGACTCACATGTCCCTAAATGTGACTCACGTGACACTTTTTACTCAGATTTTATTTGCCAATACTCAGGTTATCATAATGACTCAGCAGATAAACGGTAATACGGGTGTTGATCTTACAAGAATTATGCTTGCTCAAAACAGTAGTATATTTATATTAGCATGTATGATTCTCATCTTGGCTTGTCTTCAGCTTGTAATGCTTTCATCTCAATATCCTAAGAAAAGTAACTTTAGGGTTGAGTCTCAAATTTGACAAAGTTTGACATCCTCAATCTCAGTTTTCTGGTGTATCTGGAGCATCCTCAAAATTCACGAGAATTTGTTCAGAACACGAAATATAAATCTTGAATTATTAATGTTGTATATTATTGAAGAATGAAAAATAAACGCCTTTCCGGAGACGAAATAGAAGATAATTTACTAGGCGTTAATTTCGCTCTGTGTAGAGTGGAACTCTGTTCTGGAAATGTTGATATTATAGATACCGACTCTGGTCTTATCTTTACAACACTTCTCCCCGGGATGTTTCAAGCAATGGACATTGGATAGCTGTGTATAAGAATAAAAATTTGTTCAATTATTTTGCTTGTTTATTATCCTGGACTCTCTGCATTTGTGTAGATTTTGTGAGTGTTAGTATACATCTATGCCATAATTCTTTTTTAAAATATAAAATGTTCATATGTTAAGGACCTTATGTTTGTCCTGTATATCTATTTCGAGATCTGATTTAAATGTATATGGAGTGTCTCGATCCAGAATATACTGTATTTATTTCATTATATGTTTTTTTAAAATAATGTTTCTTTAATAATTGTAAATATATTAGGTGTCTATACTCTTCCTATATATAAAAACGATTAATATGTATGTTTGCTTCTTATGTTTATATAATAACTTTAAATTTCATATATAAACATATAATTTCTCATTTTTTTCACTCGCTTTCTCTCTTGTCAAAATGAACTTATTTATACTCGCAAGAAAATGACTGAAAATCAATAGATTGAATTTTTACGTTATGAACATGAAAAGTTTAAAAATAAAATTAAAAAAATACAAGTTATAGATAAAAAATAAGTTGAAATTACAGGGAACACGTATGCATTCTCGTTTACCGGGATCGTACATGCGCGGATGCGAGGGTGCCGCGTCACCGCAACCGCCTGCCCGCGTCGGGTCTCCCGGCGGGCGCGCCTGCGAGGGGCGCGCGCACGGTGGATCGCCGCCGGCGGGAGCGCGCACGCTCCGGTTTTTCGCGGCGGATTGCACTTGGGCTGGCGCGCCTTGCAATCGACGCCCCCGTCAAACATCGACCAGGAGCCTGATGGACGCCTACCTTCTTTGCTTTATGAGGAGTCTCAAACACACCCAGTTTGAGATCACAATCACTTTATAAACATATTTATTTTTAACCACAAATATTTGTATTATTATACAAATATTTTACTATATCCCAGCACTCGCATTCGCACCGAGCCAAGCACGGTGCATCTGTCAACTTCTACTTCCGGCTGAGTCAGATCCTTCTCCATTCCTTTCACTTTTTCTTATTCATCCTTAAGAGCACTCTTTCTTCCTCTCTTTGTTTTTTGCACCCTGTGCTCTTTTTTTTTTCAGTCGAGACCCCATAATGGGGGGTCCTAGACACACTACACGGACTTGTCTCAAACAATCATATTCGAACTCTACGAACTTCCTCTATAACCCTTATAAGGACCACAACACAAATTATATAGTTATAAATCGATATGTGTATTATAATCAACTTTTCTCTCAAGAAGTACAAACCGACAGATTGGATACCCTCCAGCAACTGGTGCCGTGAGCCAACTCCACAGATTCACATATCAAGTATATTCTCCTACAATACTCTCACTCTGGCAATTCCTCTCACCTCATTTCAGCAATTACGAACACTTTCGATTTTTAAGGGCGGAAGTGGCGGTTCCCTCTCGGGGGACCCCTACGCGGTACGTCATCCATCGCTCTTCTACCACGAGGACCTCCCCATCTCACACCCCTTGCCTACATATTTGTTCAAATACCCATACTCGTGCATCTCTTAACTCTTAAACCTCATTGTAAGACTATCTATATCTCTGATACTTTCTCATGCACACCGCGTCGCTCTCTCTCATTGCGCATAGAAGACAAATCCGCTCGGCCTAAGTCTAACACTCGATGTTCTGTGCCTCGTCATACCACAAATACCACATCCTCCTCTCTCTCTCTCTCACTAGGTGACTCCGTTTCTTTCTCGACTCATTCGTGACTCTTTCCTCTTCGGTCGGAAATCGAATCTTCGTATATATATTAATAATTGTTTGTGGTATGCGCTCGCTCGTGCGCGCTGAATCGTAATCTGTTCTCGGACGATAGATTATTCTCGTCATCACGCTTCGAGCCTTATACTCTCGTTAGGCTTAACTCATTCTCGCGGAATTGGAAAGCCAAAAGGGTATAAACGCGGGGCGTAGCGGATACGCTCTCGGGGGTGACCCCCTTCTATATACATCCTACAGACTTGAAATTTAACGGATTCGATCCTTATCCCATACATACTTATATATTCCAAGTTTTAACCTATAACTCTATTCTTCATATATTCGAAAAGGGTGGTCTTCGCTCCGGATGTGGCATCACTACTATATATATATAGTTGTTTTATTTTTAATATATATATATATAATAATAATAAATATATAATATATATATAAAATATTATATATATATATATATTATATATATATATATATAATACATATTTATATATATTTAATATATATAATATATATATATATATATAATATATTACATTTATATATATATTATATATATATATATATATATTAATATATATATATTATAATATATAATATATTATATATTATATATATTATATATATATATATATATATATATATATATATATATATATATATTATATATATATATAGTTGTTTTATATATATATATTATATATATATATATATATAATATATATATATATATATATATATTATAATTTATATAATATATATATATTAATTATATTAATAATATATAATTAATAATATTAATATATATATATATTATATATATATATTATATATTATGTATTAATTATTATATATATAGTTGTTTTCTATAATCTAAATAATCCATAATTAATTATCCCCTATAGTACTGTGAGTATAATCTAATAAAAAATAACTGTATATATATACTGCTAGATTTAATATAATGGTATAATCAAAATAAATAAATACTATGAGAAATTATTACCATATTATTAGTATATGAAATAATTCATATATATATGTGTGTGTTCCGTTGTGTGTGGTTGTGTGTGCTCGTTGTTTTGTTTGGGTTTTAGGAATTCCATAGAATGTGAAATTTGGGGAGAGTGACGAACTCTCATTATTACACTTATCAGATTCTCATATGGAACAATTCTCTGCAACCAACATAATAGAACACAGCGCTCTTGTTAGGCGACATAACTCTATATAATATAAACATAGATAATATATAATTATACATAATAAAACTTTATACTATAATTAAATGGTATTTTTTAACTCTTATATTTAATAACACCTAACTCTCTTCATAGGAGAGCACTCATATAATACAACATGAATTGCATATGCCAAAACACTCGTGCAAGGTGGGATTGTTTTACCCATCTTATAGTTCCATCACTGCTCATGCCTCGGGCTTTCAACTTATAATCGTATCGTTATACATTATACAAGATGAAATAAAAAACTCACATTATTCTTCCTCCTCATACTATAAAAACCACTGAATTCAATCTACTTAGAAAAATTATATCTGTTATTTTTTTTCTCATACTCATTATATGGTATTTTTTCAAATTTTTTCATCGCGAAGGATACTCAACCTCGATTATAAAGTATCTAACTCATAGAGAAAATTAGTTTAAATGTCTTTATAATTTGCGATTCGTAAAGGTATATGATTTTAAATCTAAATAAATAATAATTGGGTATTATATATTAATTAGTTTTTAGTATATATATTTACTTTTAAATATAAAGTTATTTCACCTAGCATACTCTCCCGAGTTAGGGTCGGGGGATACGGTATACTATTATTAGGTTACGAGTAATTACTCCACCTACCTCAGTATTTATATATATTATTTATACACTCTTAATATATGTTTAATCTTGTAAATATGTCAAGCAAATTCATTACTTAATAACGTTTAATAATAAAATAATAAAATAAATAATAATTATTTATCATTATAAATCTTAATTGAAAGTTATAGTTTATATTTATTTACTAAATAGATAGTGTTATAGTTGTACTAGAATATCCTATAATAATTTAGGTATGTATAGGGTATCAAATATATATGTCTTCAGAATAATATATGAGTGAGGATGGCATATCAATATAATTATATGTCGTATATTATATATATATTAACTATTATATATATATATATATTCATATATATTTATATTAAATAAACATTAATTATTATATATTATTATATTTTATTTTTTATTTAATATATAAAATACTCACTTCTAATCTATATATGATTTTGCGCAATTTGATTGGTTGAGAGATGTGGACATTATATAATAATTATATATCTAATCATTGGTTATTATCAATCAAGTATAAACTGTATATTATTACTACCATAAATGGATGATCTAATTTTATTTACGTTAATATACTATATATATCATTTAAGTTTTATTTATTTTAGATTACAGGGGTGACCTCCCTAATATTGCATGTTTTATGCTTAGACTATATATATATATATATATATATATATAATGATAATATATATATTTAATAATATATATATATATTATATATTAATTATATAATTATATATATATTATATAATATATATTAATTATATATATTATTATATATATTATATATATAATATATATATATTATATTAATATATATATATATATATTTATTAATATATATATATTATAATATATATATTATATTATATTAATATAATATTTATTATATATATATTGTTTTACTTCTACCATATTATGACTATAATTTAATTTAGTATTTTTAAAAAACATTTTATAGCAACCAACTCTCTCAGTGAGGTATAAATCTATGTATGTATGTATAATATATAGTAAACAAGCCTCGTAGTTAAAGTCGGAATCGTCTCAAGTAGTACGAATTTAAATCTATTTCATATAGCTCATAAATAAATTAGTCTATATAGATATATATACATAATTTTAAATATATGTAGGACTCTGAGTTATGTGATATACCGTATATAATGCTTTGAACATGAGTAATGTGAGGATAATATGTTCGATGATTTGTGTAAGTGTTTTTGTTTATATAATATATTATATATATATATATATATTTATTATATATAATAGTATATATTGTTAGCAAATGAATATTTTTAACTTTTTATTGTATATATATATATATATAATATATATATTATTTATTATATATATATATAATATAATATATTCATATAGTTATATATATATATATATATATATATATAATATATATATTATATATAATATATATATTAAGTTATTGTTTGAGATTATACATGTTGTGATAGCTTTAGTTGAATATTATATATATATATATATATATATACTATGTGTATATCTATTATATATATTATATATATATATATAATAATATAATATATATATATATTATATATTATTGTATTATATCGTATTACATATATAAATCCTAATGATAGTATATATATATTATATTATATTATATTATATATAATATATATATACTATATATATATATATTATTATATATATATATATTTTATATATATATAATATTATATAATATATATATATATATATATATATTAATGTGATATATAATATATAGATGGTAGGGGGGGTAGGAGTAAGGGGAACAAATAAATAAATTTATATATATATATATATTTAGAATATATATATATATATATTACTCCTCTATATATATATATATATATATATATAATGGTAATATACTATATTATAAATTCATAATTATGCTATATATTATTCCTTAGTATTCAAATATAAAGGTATATAAGAATTCATTTGTTTAACATTATAGGTTAATTTGAATAAATTTTTCTTTATGAAATTTTTTTTTTTTTTTTTTTGGTAAAATAATAAAGTATAAATATTTTTTTTCTAAGATAGAGTTTTATGAATTTTATAATAATTAATTACTCCTCTTTTTTTTTATTACTTTGAGTTTATGTATAAACTCAAAAAAAATAATAATTTTATACCAGTTTACCGTTATCAATAAAATTTGAAATTTAAGAATCTAAAAAATTATTAAGGAATTTTAAAATATGTTAGCACATGTGTATATATTAAACAGTTATCTATGTGATTGTGTTTTTTGGCCTTTTTATAAAAATATATTATTGTTATCTAATAAACAATCAAATATAAAAATACATAAAAACAAAAAAAAAAACATTTGTTTATTTGTTTTTTGGTAAAAAAAAACAATTATTTTTTTTCTAAACCATGGTTTTTCCCACCCAAATCAACACAAAAGACTTCTTCTACAAAGCATAAAACATCAACACTAATATCCGCAAACTTCTCAGTTTTTATGCAACTTCCCTCTTTACTTCTGTCCCTTTACCCATTCCAACCATTACCTACTCAAACGCTTCATTATATATACTAATACTCTCACTACTCTCTCACCCTCACTTCTCTCTCTCATTAAACAACTTATCCTTCTCTCCCTTGAATACACGCTTCTTTTCATTTCAACCATACTTTTCTATAACAAAACTCCCAAGTCTATAGTATAGGGTCTCCCCCTTATTCTCCCAATTACTTTGCATAACATTTTCATTGGAGCCATAGAACTTATACTATATCTCTTTCCTCCAACCCTCTTACTCTCTCACTCTCTTTGACTTTAATACTGAAGATGACATTTTTCGACAGCTATCCCATTAATTACTAAAACCCTTACTTGACATCCTATACTCATAAAACAACATACACTTATACCTATAACATCAAATTTTTAATATTGAAACCATATCAATATAAACACTATACCCTTTTAGTAACACTCTTATCTTATGTTTCCCCTAAAAACAACTCTTCAATTCACAATCTACAGAAATACCCACCCTACTCCAATATACTACATATACATTGGAATCTTCCCACACCTTCACACTAAAATTAAGCACTCTATAATCTCCTTTATTTCTTATGGAGCACACAAATATCTTGTTCACCTACTCTTTCTCAACATAAGAAAAATTAACCTTCAATTTATAACATCTTAAAAATCAACTTTGCTATCTCCCACATCATTAACAAAGCTTTACGCAAAGCAAGTCTAACATAAATACATATTACAATAAAACCAACACTAAAAACACCTTTAAATCTTTTTTACTCCCCTTACCTACTACAAATACATAACTCTGTTTAAAAAAATCTTACCAAACACCATTAATATCACCACCTCCAATACCCTCCCTTTTAAGTTAACATTTCCAAAACCTCACACACATACTGAATCCCTCTATCTATTCCCAATGCATCTACAAGATCCCTTGCCTTAACTGTAATAGCTCTTATATTGGAAAACTTCTAGACTTCTATACACAGTACAAAATCAACACAAATATGATCTTCTTACAGACAACCCTAACTCTCTAGAGCCCTTCCCAACCATACTATAGAAATGAGCCTCCCAAAATCCACACAAAGTTTATCACTCTAACATTGAACACCTATATTAACATAGAACTACATACATATCATTCCATTTAGATAAAACTTAATTAATCGAATATAATCTCTCTTTTATAAAACAACACAAAAAAACTCTCTCACATACAATTAAAAACGATCTCGAGTCAAATGATCCCATCTTAGAACAACAATCTTTAAAAAACTCCACACTCATTGTTTTAAAATTAATCACCCATATAAACCTTTCTAATCTATAATCTTGATTTTTAGATTCTTTATAATTAATTATTTAATTTTAGATTTAAATATTTAGTTCTTTATGAACACATCTGAAAGACGGGCCTGTGTTAGGCATGAAAGCTAATGTGAATAGGATTCATCTACTAAAAAAATTAGTTGACAATATCTTTAAAAAAATATTAAAAAGGCATATTTAAAACACTTCACATCCTAGTTCATTTATTTATACTCTGATGAACATTAAGCTGCTCGATTACACAATAATTTTAAAGTTCTTCACACAGGCTTTTTCTTATAATATTTCTCTAGTTTCCAGATATTATTTATTATTCCTCTGTTTGTAATTGAACTTATTATACGTTTACATTATATATATTATATATATATATATAATATATATTATATATATATATATATATATATATTATAGTATATATTATATTATATGTGTAGTATATATATAATATATTTATATAATATAATAATATATATATATATATATATATAGAATAGCTTCAATAATATTCTATATATTTCACTCACTAAAATAGTACTTTAATATATATACTTATCCTACTCACAATAGTATATATATACTATATATAATTATAGTAAATAATATATATATAATATGTATATGATATATATATATAATTTAATTATTAATTTAATAATATGTAATATATATGTGATGTATATAATTCATTATATATGCATAAATTTATATATATATATATAATAAATATATATATATTAGGCTTATCATAGAAATGTTAAGATTTTATATCTATTGGGACTCTCAGTATTACAATGTCATAGTCTATATATATATATATATAGTGGAAACTTTATAATTATATAATAATTATATATTTACTATAGTAGTTAGGTTATGAGTATCTCTTATACTATATATTACCCATATACTTTATATATATATTAGTTATAGGTTAATATTATAACTGAGGTCAAGTATTTTAATATATATAGTTCGATTAGTAGTCTATTGCACTGAGGCTGAAGTGGAAAGGAAAATTTTTGTATTCCGAGCACCAGAACAAACATCCGAAAGACAAATTAATCCCATTACTCCACCTAAGCCAAAACTTAATTACAATATAGTTTTCGTGAGAACCCCCGAAGGACCCGAAGGTTATGAACCAGTGGTTGTTCCACCTGCTCAGCAAAAGACTCTTGTTTATGTTCTTAATAAGGAAGGAGATGATTCTGGACCTCAAGTAATTGAGATGCCTGACATTCAGCCTCATGCACCAGAAGTATTCTACATTAACTACAGAGAAGGAGACAATCCTCAACTTCCAATTGGTGTAGACCTTCAAACTGCCCTTGCATCTGCGATAACCGAGCAAGGGCAACTTTTGTTTGGAGGAGGATCTGCCGGTTTTGATAGTGACATTGGAGCTTTTTCAGGAGGAGGATTTGGGGGAGCTATTTCAGGAGGATTCGGAGGTGCAGTTTCAGAAGGATTCGGAGATGCAGCTTCAGGAGGATTTGGAGATACAACTTCAGGAGGATTCGGAAGTTCAGTTTTAGGAGGCAGTACCAGTGTGGAATTTGGCGGAAGTGGAGAAGATGCGAGCGGAAACCTAGGATTTGGGAGCTCAGTTTCAGGAGGAAGCAGCAATGTTGTAATTGGAGGAAGTGGAGGAAATGGCCTTGGAAATGGGGGATTTATTGACAGTAGAGTAATTCCGAGTGCATATACTCCACCAAATCCATCAAATCTGTACGGCACACCTCTTTAATTTAGGTAAAAAAAATTTAAGATCTATCTAGTAACAGTTTGTAACTGGAATTTTGGCATTTTATAGTTTTATACATTTTTTACATAAAAAAAAAATTATAAACAATACGAGTTTCAATCCATGCCTTAGTTGTAGAGGACTATTTCGGTTTTGAAAAAAATATTGCTATCTTTGAAATGAAATCTCTATATACCGCCTCATTATAAAACCAGTCATTCTACTAATATCGCGCAAAAGAAAAGAATAACGTTTTTAAAATTTTCAAAGCAACACTTTTCAACATGAGCATAACTCTTAAGTAGTGGTAGAAGGGTAAAATAATTACAATCTGAATTAAAAACTTCAGCTAAAAATCAAATTAAAAATTATAAACTGTCACCATAAAAAAGCTCAGGAAAGAATGTGATGCAATAACTGAATAGAACTAAAGGGTGAACATAGGGTGATAACAGGGTTGGAAAACATTACACATACACAGACTCCATCATAAATAGCTAAACAGAAGAAGATCAGAGGGATACTGGGATCCTAAAGAAGCAGTTTGTGAACTGCCTGCCTAAAAAAGTAGCCAGAAGGTTTAAGTTACGGATGGGAAGTGAGAAGGTGACCAGAGTGGAGGAGGGGGACAGGAGGTGGACAAATCTGTCACCCAAAAAGGCTCAGGAAAGAAACGTAAAGTCATAGCTTAGCTGAATAGAATAAAGGTGGGGTAGGACGAGAACCTGGGGTAAGGTTATCGGGGTCTAGAGAGTAACAAAAAACATACAGGTACACACTAACACATACATACACACTCCTAAAATAGCCGGCGAACGTATATAAATGGGGGCCCCCGGGGGGCTGACCCCCATTGAAAACGCCAGACATAAAACGTACCCGGAAGGAAAGCTGAGTACTAAAAATATTTAATGGCTGTATTGGACAGAAGTGAACAGAAAGTATATAAGTAGTATGGACAGTATATATATTATATATTATATATATATATATTTAATAATATATATATATATATTATATATATATATATATATATATATATATCATATATATATATATATATATATATATATATATATATATATATATATATATATATATATATATATATATATATATTATTTAATATATTAAACAGTATATATATATTATATATATATATATATATATATATATATATAATATAATATAAATATATATATATATATATAATATAATATATATATATAGATAGTATTAAGTTGAACAAATCTGTCATCTTTGCCTATATAATAAATATATATAAGAAATATACTCCTA
>JABUQX010115589.1:22500-35087 GCA_015478945.1 Trachelipus rathkii | reverse complement strand
CCATAGGTAAGGAAAACCGTAGAAATGGAGGTGAGGATAGAGTGTTTATGCCTGATGCTGTTTGGCCACCCACCCTAACTTTCACTCACATTTTATTCCACAATCGTATCAACCTACATTCTCTCTCTCTCTCTCTCTCTCTCTCTCTCTCTCTCTCTCTCTCTCTCTCTCTCTCTCTCCTCTCTCTCTCTCTCTCTCTCTCTCTCTCTCTCTCTCTCTCTCTCTCTCTCTCTCTCTCTCTCTCTCTCTCTCTCTCTCATCTCTCTCTCTTCTCTCTCTCTCTCTCTCTCTCAGTTTCTCTCTTTGTCCTCTCTCTCTCTCTCTCTCTCTCTTCTCTCTCTCTTCTCTCTCTCTCTCACTCTATCTATCTCTTCTCTCTCTCTCTCTCTCTCTCTCTCTCTCTCTCTCTCTCTCTCTCCCCTTCTCTCTCTCTCTCTCTCTCTCTCTCTCTCTCTCTCTCTCTCTCTCTCTCTCTCTCTCTCTCTCTCTCTCTCTCTCTCTCTCTCTCTTCTCTCTCTCTCTCTCTCTCTTCTCTCTCTCTCTCTCTCTCTCTCTCTCTCTCTCTCTCTCTCTCTCTCTCTCCTCTCTCTCTCTTCTCTCTCTCTCTCTTTCCTCTCTCTCTCTCTCTCTCTCCTCTCTCTCTCTCTCTTCTCTCTCTCTCTCTCTCTCTTTCTCTCTTTTCTCTTTTCTCTTTCTCTCTTTTCTCTCTCTCTCTTCTCTCTCTCTCTCTCTCTCTCTCTCCTCTCTCTCTCTCTCTCTCTCTCTCTCTCTCTCTTCTCCCTCTCCTCTCTCTCTCTCTCTCTCTCTCTCTCTCTCTACAAACAATAATAATAAGCAATATATATTATATAATATGATACAAACAAAAAAAAAGACTCTCTTTACATACCTGGACTCCCTTGAATGCGCGACTGACTGACTGACCTGTTTCCCTCTCATACACCTGGACTAATACTCAATAAAATACTTACAGTCAGCTCAGCTCACCACATCCCTCCCACATAAGTTTGTATCATATTTATCCCCAAAACATTCTTCATTTACAACACAGTTTTCATCACCCAATCATTCTCTTTCACTGTACCTCTACTCCTAGTACAGGGTCTCTCATGCTCCATCACTTTTTCTTTTCTTTCCCTCTCATTACTTTCATCTCTCATGTCCCTTACATCTATTACTTCATTCCCACTTTCTTTCCTAGTTAACCACTCAGACATCTCAGTAATCTCCTTATCAATCTCTCTTACCCTTGCATTCTCTCTTATTTCCTTCACTACTTCATCCAATTCCACACAGAATTTATTCAAATCCACCGCTTCCATACACACACTATTTTCTTTAAATTCTCTCAATGCTACTAATATACTTTCTCTCTCATTCAACGGAAATTTACACATTGTATACGTCATATTCATTGTGCGCACATCATCATTCTCGTTATCCCACCAAAACCCAGAAAATTCATATACACCACTTTCATTCTCAACAAATCTCTTATTCTTACCAACCTTTCATCTTCTTTTTCTCCTAGTTTCCACTAACACCAAGTTTTTACCATTCAACCATGAATCATGCCCCTCAACCTCTTTTTCCTCATTCTCATCATTCACTAAAAAACCATACACTGGGTGAGCCTTCACATACTCAGGCGGTTCCCTCCACGGTCGTAACTGTGTCTGATGCGCTCTAATCTCATTCATTATACCATTCTTATCACCTTCTATCACATAACTCACTCCATTCGACATCACTTTCTTCACAACATACGGCCCTTCAAACTTTTCTCTCATCTTACTGACATTCAACCGCCCTTTCTCAATTACTTCCTTCAAAACTTTGTCCCCTACCTCAAAACTCGCAAACTTCAAACTCCCTTTCCTCCATACATCCTTATCACTTTCAGGCAATCCTAATTTAGGTCTCACAAACTTCTCAAAATTCATATACATACATTACACGGGGACATACAGTTAGCCCTATGTACAGTCAATATTGCCAAAATAACTTTTCCCAAACAATAATCCCAATCATTCTTCTCGTTCCTCATTCTCTAACATCTCACTCAACGTGCCGTTACCGTTCTTCAGCCAATCCATTCGAACTAGGCATATACGGCGTCGTTTTACATGTTCAATGCCCTAATCACTCAACATTTGCTCAAACGCCTGTCCTACAAACTCCGGCCATTGTCACAACATTCGCTCGGTTTACAATACACATTGGCAACAATACTTCTCTCACTACCTTAGCTACATTCACACTAGTTTTATTTTTCACCGTCACTGCATATGCAAATTTACTCTTATGATCCACCATCACAATCATTCCTACATATCCACTCGCGGTTTCTGGCAAAGAAACACAATCAATCACTACCAACTCAAATGGTTCACTCACATCCATTCATAACACAGGAGGTTTCACATACATTCTCTGATACTTTCCTTTCTGACATCTTCACAAGTAGTTGCTTACATTCATTCACTATCGTTTCGCAACCAAGGGATTTAAAACACTCCCTTCCATTTACATTCCCACAATTTTAAACCTCCCATGTGTTCCAAATCTACGATGAATACTAAATTGCCAAATCCCTACTGCTCCAACCACATAAAATACCGGTACATACAAATCATCACCTCGCACTTTCCTAATATAATAAACCACATTTGCACACACGACAAACGTTTTTGCAAATACCCTAAAATCTTCTATCAACTGGTCCCATCTACACACTTCCTTACCTGACAGAATACATTTTCTCAGCTCACATACCATAGGGCATTCCTCTTGCATTACTTCAATGTCTTTCATACTTAACAATTCTTCATCCCCCACACCGACTCTCACCATTCCTACAAATTCAGCCACACACACATTCCCCTTCTGCATTCTAACTACTTAACTATTCTCTTTCAACAATCTTTCATTCCCCACATCTACGGACAACCCATTCATTCTTAAAAATTCAATTCCAAACAAAAAACAATACAGCATTCTTTCTTCATCAAGCACCACAAACTTATTTTCAACTTCCCCTAGCGATCCTATCTCTATTTTTAATAACACTTCCTCCCAAGCTACTATCTCCCCTGATCCAATTCCCTTTATCTTTACATTCGTACTCCGCCTCGATATCTGCCACGTCACCCGCTCAATCTCGCGTACCACAGATGCATTCACTAAAGAAATCTGAGCCCCAGTATCAATCAGTCCACAATATACTTTTCCTCTCACCTGCACTTTCACCTCCATTCTTCCACTAATCCCATGCTCACAATACACTACTTCTTCAATCTCACCAGGACAAATCATTTTCACATCCTCGTTATCCTATGATACAATCTTCTACTTCCTTTTCCAAAACATACTTCCTATCATAACTCTTTTTCTCTATCACCCAGTTATAATGCACCCTACTCAAACATTGCAAATGAAGCTCACTTACACTATTTCTATCAACACTCATTCCTATAAATTATAGGTTTCTCCCCACCGTAATGCATGCACACGACTACCTTAAACAACTTGCTCACAACAATCAATACTTCTTGCAACGGAATCACACCTATATTACACATAGCCTTTAACTCTTTCATAAACTGTCTCACCTTCCTAATCCCTATCTGCTCCGGTTTCTTACATACCTCAGTCATAACTTCCTTTCGCAATTCTTCTATACTCTCAGGCACTCTCGAAACCAACCTATCACTAGCTAAATCTTGCAACCCATACAACACACTCTCGAACATAGAATCTCCCCCACCCTGACTTTCTTTTCCTTTCATTAATCCCTTAGGCAAATATTCAGGGTCTATTACTACCTTTTCATTCATACTTTCACTCCCAGGCATTCTCGACATCAAATCAGCAATCTCATTCCTTTCACCCGGCACATACTTCACCACAATCAAAATCACTCAAATCTTCCAAAGTTCTCGCAAGCCTACTATCAACTATCCTCATTCTCTGCAAATACACTAAGGGTTGGTGTTCCGTTCGCACTACAAACTTAATACTATACAAAAACGGACGCAACGATTTCAAACAAAACCTCAAAGCAGCCAACTCTCTTTCAATTGTAGAATACTTTCGCTCTGTCATACTAAACGCTTTCAAAATATATGCAAACACTCGCTTTCTTTCAATCCCATCAATCACCTGTTCCTGCATCAAACAACCCCCCATACAATACCCACTTGCATCCGTATACACTTCCAAAGGTTTAGCATCCTTACTATAATCCGGATAAGCCAGCTCTACATCTTTCGCAACTTCCGTTTTCAACTTTTCAAACGCTTCATTCATTCTATCATTCCACTTCACAATTGTACTCTTCTTTTCCCAGTCCATTCAGTCAAGGGTTTCATCACTCCCGAACAATCTTTCATAAACTTCCTTCCAAACTCTACCAAACCTAAAAATCCTCTCAACTCTCCAACATTCCTCGGCTTTGGAAACTGCCGAACTTTTTCAATAAACTTTTTTCAGCCTTTTTCAAACCTTTTGCACTCACCTTATGTCCCAAGAATTCAACCTCATCCGCAAACCACTCACACTTCTACTTTCACTTTATACCTTCATCTCACTTTTTCAACCACATCATCACCACTGTCAAATGCTCAGGGAAAGATTCATTCATCACCAATATATCATCTATAAACACCATCACATTCTTTCTGAGAAAATCATTCATAACCACATTCATAGCCCTCTGAAACGCTGCCGGAGCATTGGCTAACCCAAAGCTCAAGTTCCTAAACTGATAATGCCGCTTTGCAGTCGAAAAGGCAGTCACACACCTACTATTCTCTTCCACTGGCATCTGATAGTACCCACGCACCAAATCCATTTTCGTAAATACTTTCATCCCATACATACTATACACGCCCTCTGAAACTACACACATAGGGAACCTATCTTTCACAGTCTTTTCATTCACCTTACGATAATACATAACCTCAATCGTCCATCAGGCTTTCGCACAGGCACAATCGGACTATTCCACAGACTCTCACTCTCTTCCAACACACCTATTCGCTCTAACTCTTCACACTGCTCTTCAATCTCATTCGCAACGGGGGAGGAAAGTGACGAGGTCGTTGGTATATGGGGGTGTTCTCCGATAACACAATACGAAATGCCGGCAATTTCGCATCCCCAAAATCCTCGTCACCCTTACTCAAGGCCTTCCTCCTCTCCCATAACATTCGTAAAATCTTTTGTCTCCTCACTTCATTCAAACCTTCTGTGGCAATCGCACTTTATCAACCATTTTATCATACACCCATTTCATCTTAACATTTCCTGCAACCACACAACATTCATTCTCTCTCGAATTCTCTAAAACAAAAACAGAATATAAACTACCAACTACATCACCAACCCTTATACCTCTCACTCTCTTCTTTTTCTCATCAGGCACTTTCTGCATACATACCCTAGGATTATCCGTATCTAATAAACCATCAAATACATATGCAACCCTTTTAACTCTATATCTAGCATCATAACCATCCACCAGAAACATTCTATTCTGGTTTACATCCACTCCTACATTCTCATTCCACCCTACTTTCACACTTACCACCTCATCTGTCTTCAAAGACATATCCTCCAAAGCAAACACTTCCACACCTTTTAACAATTTCACTTCCACATCCCCTAATTCATTCACATACATCTGACATTTCCCATTTTTATTTACCTTCTTCTCTATCATCATCGTCTGGATGGATAATCATCCCATTCACACTCAAAAACTTATAACCCAACAACACATCATACTTCTCATTCATAGTACCCTTATATAAGGGTAGTAGGAACTATAGGGGAATTAGTTTGTTGAGTGTTGTAGGGAAGATATATGCGGGTATTTTGGTTGAAAGAGTGATGTCGAGTGACTGAGGGACTGATTGGTGATGAACAAGGTGCATTTAGAAGTGGTAGGGGATATGTGGATCAAATTTTTACTTTGAAACAAATGATAGAGAAGAAGAATAAATTATATTTAGGCTTTTTGGATGTACAATAAGTATGTGACAGGATTAATAGGGAAGCTCTGTTGCAGGTATTAGCGATATATGGTGGTAGGGTTCTGAATGGAATGAAAAGTATTTATGATGATAGTGTAGCGTGCAGAAGAATAAATAAAGTTGAAAGTGATTGGTTTAATATTAATAGCGGAATTAGGCAGGGATGTTATGTCTCCCTGGTTATTTAATTTGTATATGGATGGGATTATGAAAGAATTTGAGGTAGGGGTGGCAGAGGAAGGTGTTAGAATGATGGAGAATGGAAGAGAGCGGAGGGTTCCCTGTTTGTTGTGGGTTGGTGGTTTGGTTTTATCGCGAATCTGAAGAGAATTTGAGAGGATTGGTAGAAGGGTTTGGTAGGGCGTGTAAAAGAAGGGGTTTGAAAGTAAATGTAGATAAGAGTAAAGTGAAGAGAGTCTGCGGTGTGAAGTCATGTTCGATGGTGAGTAACTGGAACAAGTATCTGAGTTTAAATATTTAGGATGTATGTTGGATGAAAAGGGAATGGACGATGCAGAGTTTAGTAGGAAAGTTGTGATTGGTAGGAAGGTGGCTGGTGCTATTAAATCCTTGGTAGATGTAAAGGGACTAACTCTTGAATGCGCTAGGGTTTTACATGAGGATATGTTATCGTTCTTAATGTACAGTAGTGAAACTATGGTCTGTAATAAGAGGTATAGATCTAAGGTACAATGTGTCCGGATGGACAATCTAGAGGGGTGTTAGATGTGAGAGAAATTTATAAAAGAGGGAATGAACGCATTAAGGAGTTGTGTGGTGTGAAGAAAAGCGTAAATGAGAGAATAAGCATGTATGTTATTAGATGGTCTGGTCATGTGGAAGGGATGGATGATAGTCTGTTTTTTAAGTGGATGAATAGTGGTGGAGTGTGCTGGGAATCGGCCGAAAAAAAAGTGTATTGAGTCAGTAAAGGAATGCCTGAAGGAAATGTCCTATAGTAAGAACTAAGTTTTATTCTTTTGAGTTAGATTTGGACTTTACGTGAGATTGAATTATTTTCTTTAACCTGATATTCTCATAATTAAAACCATCTACCATCTGCGATCTGAAAAAGAAAATCAAACTATTCATATTATCTTCTGCCTTTTCTTTGAGCATTTTCAGAATACAGAGAATAGATGCTTTTAATTATGAAAATATCCAGTTAAAGAAAATAATTCAATATCGCGTCAAGTCCAAATATAACTTAAAAGGATTAAAACTTAGATATTATTATTATTATTATTATTATTATTATTATTATTATTATTATTATTATTATTATTATTATTATTTTTCTTATTATTTTTCTTATTATATTTTATGTATCCCGTTCATATTATCCGTCCTTTCCCAGTTTGTAACACTTCTCCCCCATTTTCTGAACAATACCACCCTTCGTATTCCTGATCTCTCTATTGAGAGTCTCCCCAGTCTCCTCCTGAATCCTGGTGGCTTCGAACTGTTGTCTCTGTGGGTATCATATGCCCATCTTGCCCTCCTTCCTCCGTGGGTAAGAGTACAGGTTAAAAACCGGTTGTCCTCTCCTTTCTCCGGGCCGCCTATTGTTGAGGACCCAAACCTTGCCTAACCACACCCATGGCCCACCCTACTGGGTGAGGTTTGTAGGAGGGATGTATTATGCTCTGGGCCTGTGGTGGGCGTGGTTTCTGCGGTTACGCTCACGGGATGTGTTTATATTCATCATTTACGTTACTGTATTTGTGTTTATTTATTGCTGAACAGATGTCTACTAGGAGTTTTTTATGGGTAAAAATACAAAGAAAATCTCTTATATTCACCAGCTATTCAAAAGAGATTAAATAATCAAAGAAAACACTCTTATAGAATAGTGAATTATGATAAGAAGCTTTGATGTCTTTTATTGATGAAATGGTTGGTACTCCTCCACTCCACCCACTACAACCAATAGTTTTAAATAACGGACCAGTTTCCAGGACTACCCTATCTAGACCAGCAGAGGCTGTTATGGCCTCTCAGTATGACCTAATCACTCAAAACTTACGTCAGCCATCCCAAAAGCCCCTGCGTCAGCAGAGGTTTCATTCCTAAACGTCAGAATAAACAAACTCCAACGATCGCTTTCTCAGATCCACCTCCTGGTCCTGGGGTTCCAAATCTTCCTTCCTACCCACTTTATTTTTATTTACATTCGACTTCATTGCATCCACTGACTTCTATAAGCCAGCTCATCCTTAGTGATGCTTTGGAAACTGCTCTTCAAACAACTGAGCCACAAGCTACGCCAATGAGGAACGGTTCCATCCTGATCCGTGCTGCCTCTAGAACCCAAAGCCATCTACTTGCTTACATCTGGGGAAGATTCCTATATATTCTAAACCTGACGATTTTCTTAACACCTCAAAAGGGACCATATATGCGCCGCAGTTCTGTTTACATACTTTGAATGACATTCTTGCTCATTTACAGAAACACAACATGCCAATCACCGACGTTTATCGGTTACCTCCATGTAAAAAGAACCCCTCAAGGACGAACACTAACGGCGTGCCTATCACCGATGTTCATCGATTCCCTCCACATAAGGAAAACCCCTCAACGACGAACCCTCGTCTACTACTAATTTTCTATGCCTTTCTCTCCAACCTAAGTAAAACTTGGTTTTACCATACACACGGTTCGAACCTATGCGCCCTTCCCGAGAAGATGCTTAAAGTGCCATAAATTTGGTCACCCTCAGAAATATTGTCGGTCTCCCCAGACCATTCTGTCGACGATTGCATCCTCTGAGCTCAATTATTTACCCTGAAACGACCTGCTTGTTTCCCCCGTGAAACAAACGACCTTCTTAATGGTCCATCCGTTCTGTTCCAATAGTGGATCTTGCCAGACAGATACCGTACTTACTTAAAACAAAAGGAGATCGCTTGCACTGGGGAACCTGCTCCCTCCTGCCTAAACGGGCTCGCCGCTCGGGCAACCCTTGTGGACAAATACAGAACCATGGATCAACTTCTTGCCCTTTTTTGATTACTTCTTACACACTCCGCCTTTAAAACTGCATTTGGCTTCCACAATCCCCAAGTGATTCTGATATTTACTTGGATGCCACTATGCACTCTTCGGACTACTCTTCATCCATAGGATTCCACGTGTTGAAACTTGGGTCCCGTTCAGGTGGAGGTCAAGGGGATTGGATGAACCTTACGTGACGCTGTCGTCCGTTCGGAAAGCAGGCGGCGCTGTTTTCGTTGATTGTTCGAGGGTGGTTGGGATACCGATGGTATTCGCGGTGTGCATCGTAAAGAGAGAGGAGTCTTCTTCCCTGTCTGCCCTCTTCATCTCCACCCCTTTTGAATCCAGAGCCGTCGCCCAGGGCCATCTAGCCCTTTTTGCCGCGATAGTCTCCCGAGAAATTTGCCTACAGGCAACCACACAACTTGCCTTTCAGTTGTGTTTCAAACATCGATGACACCAATTTTAATATGTCCATCTCTTCAATTCTTCCCGGCCTTTGAGCTACACCTTACTGGACGTGCACCAGCCCCCCTTCCAGTCTGTAAGAAGATGTCTGGCAGAGGTTTTCGCAACCTGGAAAGTTCGAGATGTTGAGGTGACCTTGCACGCCTCTTTACGATTACGTCTGGGTCATACCAACCTCATCCATGGATACCTTATGGCGCTAGGGAATCCCCCGACCTGCCCATTTTGCTCCTGCAATTTCCTTCTTACAGTCGTTCATATATTTGTTGGTTGCTAGGCAATCTCAGCCCTTAGAAGCAAGTTCTTCCCCGATGTGCTCACTATACCTCTCTGGCATCGCCTTTAAGCACATTCCTATTCCCTAATTATTATTTTATTTTATTATTTTTATTATTATTATTAATTATTATTATTATTATTAATTATTATTATTATTATTATTATTATTATTATTATTATTATTATTATTATTATTATTATTATTATTATCCTTGCGGTTTGCATACGGTAACCAATCTCTTAACAAAAGGAGGAGGCACACCGGTGCGGTGCAGGGATTCCTTTTACTCTACCATGAGGAAATCCATAGCGACTCTATAGCAGTTTACACCGAAGGTTCCAAAACGGAGGGAGGGGTGGGGGCTTCGGCTGTGTTTTTGTACATCACCATTTCGCACACCCTTACACCGTATTCATCTGTTTTTTTCGGCTGAACTGATAGTGGTGTCCATGGCAGTGAACAGAATCAGTGCCATCTCTCCTGAGGGTAACTATATCATTTTTTTCCGATTCTAGAAGTGCTCTCCAGGCGTTGCTTGACCGATCGACCTGAAACCCTTTGGTCTCTGCCTGTTGCCTGTGAAGAAGCACAGAATTGAGTTCTGTTGGGTTCCCTACCATGTGGGTGTTTCTGGAAATGAACAAATCGATAGTGAGGCTAAACAAGCGGCAACACGCAGGGTGTCGAGGTCCCAATACCTTCCTCCTGCTGTACGCCTAGGCCATTTCCCTGCTACGGATTTCTCCATCATTATACGTCGGGGTTGTCCCTCTCTGGTGGCTTAACATGTTTGCAGAGGAAGCTCATGCGCCAAAAACTAGTACGGTCACCGTCATTGGACGCGTGGGTCATCGTCTAGTAGACGGAGTCACCTCCTGGAGGTGATCCTGGCTCGATTGCGTCTGGGTCATACCAACCTCGCTCATGGATTTCTTATAACGTGGGGGAATTCCCCGACCTGCCCATTTTGCTCCTCCAATTGTCCTCTTACGGTCGTTTATATCTTTATGGGTTGCGAGGTAATCTCAAAAGCCCTTTAGAAGCAAGTTTTCTCTGATATGCCTTGCATTATACCTCTTCAAGCATCGCTTCCGCACATCTTATCTGAATCTTCTCACTTTCGGAGTGATCGAGATTTTGCTTTCCTGTTGGAACTGAATATCTTTTATAAGATCTAACTATCTCAGCACTGTTCATATTACGTTCCGCTAGATACTTCCCCTGTAGTTAGTATACTGACACGGTTTAGCCACATATCTGTGTGCTGTGGAGGTCCCTGTACATCCACTAAAAAAATTATTATTATTATTATTATTATTATTATTATTATTATTATTATTATTATTATTATTATTATTATTATTATTATTATTATTATTATTTATTATTTATTTATTATTTTATAGGGAAAGGACTTGTGGTGTGGTGGAACTGGTGGATTGACGGCAGCAAAGCGCATGAAATATGCGTATTCCCTCATTGCTGGTGTCGGAGTGGAGGTTACATGCTTCTCAAAAGGCCTTGGAAGTAGTTTTTCGATTTTTGAAAAATTGTGTTCTCATACCTGTTTGAATGTAAATTTATTTTAATTTTTATTATAAATTTACCAACGCTTTTCATATAAATTTCAGCTTATCAGCGTATTTATTTCTGTTAATACCTTTTATTTTATCATTTTGTATTGGGAATTACTAATGGTATAAATTTTTTCATGAGATAATTTTTTAATTTAGTACAAATAGAATCTCATTATATCCTCAAAAAAATGATATTTAGACAAGATAGGAATCATCATTATCTAAAAAAACCATTTTTATTGCAATTTTAAATTTTTATATTAATATTTTGTTTGTCTTTAATGTTTATTTAGAAACTTTATTAATTACTTTTAATTATTAATTACTAATTATTCTAATGATTTTGCTTACAATGTTTTTTCTCAACTAATTCTCCTTTTTATCAATTTTGGCGTGGTTTGTTTAATTATTAGTACCAAATTAGAGTTTTTGCAGCTTGTTTCAAATGTTAAAGAGTCGTTAATATTTATTATAATTTTACCTCAAGATTTAGTCAACTGAAATGTTGTAGTTTGTGTTTTAAAATTCTTTACACATTTTAACCTTGCAAAAACTTTGCCTCCTTCTTATATTTAGAAATAAGATTTTAACGAACTTAATAATTAAAAAAGAGTTAAATATATTTTATTTAATGTTTATTGTAATATATTTTAGTCTGTCAGGTAATATATTTATATTCACCTAGGCAATATATAGTAATTTTTATTTATTGTTAATAATTAATTTCAGTAGGCCTATATATATATATATATATTATATAGGATATAATATATATATATATATATATATATATATATATATATTATATATATATATATTATATATTAAAAAATATATATATATATATATATATATATATATATTATATATAAATATTATATATATATATATATATATATATATATTATATATTATATATATTTATATATATATATATCACCCTTGCAACCATGTTCGGGGAACCACGTGTTTTTGAATAAATATAATTATATTATATAATATATATATATATATATAGTATATATATTAATTCGAAATAAAAATATTGCGTATATATTATATATATATATATATATATATATATATATATATATATATATATATATATATATATATATATATATAAAATTTCCCGTTAACGAAGCTACAACAACTCTCCTAAAGAAAAATTTCTGAAGTGAGTAAGAGAGGGTCTTATCATGCCGTCTTATGTAGCATGATATGTCAGTG
>JABUQX010115589.1:0-20000 GCA_015478945.1 Trachelipus rathkii | reverse complement strand
CAAACAACCCTGTGGAACCAGGAATGTGTTCGGGCTAATCGTGAAAAAGCGTAAGTTGTATAAGCTGTATAAACAACAGACTCCCACACCTTCCAACTTGATTCTGTTTTAAGGCCTTCGGTGGCCCGCTCCCGACGTATTAATCACCGTACGCGGAAAGTTTTTTCACGCGTACGCTTTCACCGTTAATTCTTCTCGCCTGTATCATCGGTCCATAAAAAGGTGCAAAACACCATTGCTTGATCCGCCATATAATCCTCGGATTTACGGCCGCAAACTTCTGCATGTCATCTCTCTTCCGGTCTCGTTGTGGCGGACGAGTTGGGTTTTCACTTCGCGTCCTGCTCCAGCGGCTCCCGGTTATTCTTGAACTTTTCGCTTCTATTCACTTGCGGGTGGACGTTTCCTGCATATTTCTGTTTCCGCCTGAACAGACCTTTCCATACAACTGGCCTATTCACCAGGGCCGAGTTCTTAGACGCCCTCAGCTTTGCGGGGATGGAGCGCCTGCCCTGACGGCATCTCCTTCCAGATGCTTCGACATGCTCATCCATCTGCCACTGCCTTCCTTCTCAGCTTATACAATAGAATATGGGTGGAGGGGGTCTTCCCTCCTGTCTGGTCTACTGCATATATTGTCCCCATTCCAAAACCTGGGAAGGATCCGACTTTCTTCCGATACCATCGGCGCCTATTTCATTGACCGCCAATCACATGTAAGCTCATGAGAGATTGGCCTGGCCCTATCCCGTCTTGTTCCCACGTTGGAGCAACTCCATGCATTTTCCAACTACCAATTTGGTTTTCGTCGCCATCGCCTCGACCCAGGATCCTCTCCTTCGGTTGAATCACGACATTCGTGAGTCATTTGCTTCCACAAAATGACCTTGGCCGATCTTCTTTGACACGAAAAATGCCGTATGATAAGCACGTGGAGTTGTCGGGTTTGCGGAGCTCATCCTTGGGACTTAGGGGGCAATCACCTTTTCCTTCAGTTTGTTGATGTCGATCGTTCGTGCAAGTCCGTTGGGCTACAAAGCTCTCAATGCGTTTTGTCCGGAGAATAAGGGGTTGCCGCAGTTGCAGGTCAAACTTGAAGCGTGGTTTCAATGGGTGTTGTCGATTCCATTCCCGACCTCATGCGCTGCTCCATCTATGTTGCACGATCTTGCCCTGCTACATATCTTCTGGAGCTAAACTTCCTTGTATTGAACGTCAACTTCAGGTTGCCATCGATGGGGTTTCCTCTTGGTGCTCTGCGCGTGGCTTTACATTCTCCACTTCGAAAACTACAGCCGTGCTTTTCCGGTTAAAGTCCTCGTCGTAGGGTCGCCTCTATGGCTCCTGATTCCGTGTGGAGCCAAGGGTTTCGGTTCCTGCTTGCGTCTGTGCTCGATTGAGCGTCTCACGTACTTTTCCTCATATTTACTCTCCTCAAAGCTAATTGCCGCCGTTCCTTGATCTCTTAAGGCACCTCACCTCCAAGACTTGGAGACTTGGGGTGCGGAGAGAAAAACCATGCTCCACCTTTACATTATGCTGGTGAGGGCTAAACTGACTATGGTTGTGCCATTTAATGGGCAGACCTTCCAGTCCCTACTTCCGCCTTCTTGACCCATTCAGACGGAAGGTCTGAGAATTGCCACGGGTGCATTCCGTTCCTCTCAGAGGGAGAGCCTGGAGGGAGGCCGGGTTTGATGCCCCTATCCCTGCGGGAGGAAGGCAAGCTCATGTGCTCGCCTGTTTCATCCGTCTTCCAGGTTCTACCTCGTCGGCATGACACTATAATAAGCGTGATCCGTTCACAACCCTTATTATTGGCCATTTGTTGTGCGTTGTTACTTCCAATCTCGCTTATCTCGACCTTCCTCAGCGAGCGGTCATGCAATATAATTTTACCTCTACCCATTCACAGTGGGTTTCTCCGCCTCCTGCTCTCTGCAGTGGGATCTAGTCTTTGAATAAGTCGGAGCACCACCCGGTGCCTGTGAGGGATTTCTTTGTGGCTCTCCACGCGGAGGTCCATGGATGACTCGTTATAGCGCGTTTACACGATGGTTTCAAAGCGGAGGAAGCGGGTGTAGCTTCAGCTGTGTTTCCGGACATCACTGTATCCATACCCTTCCACCCTATTTGTCTGTTTTTTCAGCTGAAAAACTCTAGCAATGCAATGTCCATTGCGGTGAACAGGATCAGTACCTTCTCCCGTGGGGGTAATTTTACCATCTTTTCGGATTCTCGGAGCGCTCTCCAGTCGTTGCTTGACGGTCAACCCTTAACCCGTTGGTCTGTGCCATTCAGTCCCTCTGCTTGTTTAACCAGCGCATCACCACATTGAGGGTCTGTTGGGTTCCCTCCCATGTGGGTGTTCCTGGCAACGAATGGGCCGATGGGGAAGCCAAACAGGCGGCTGCACACAGGGTGTCGAGTGCCCGTTACCTTCCTCCTGCTGTGCGCCTGAGCCATTTCCCTTCTACAGATTTCTCCATCTCTTTGCGTCGGGGCTTCCTCTCTGGCTGGCAGTCATGTTGGCCGGAGGATGCTCGTGGCGCCAAACTCGGAATGTCAAACCGTCCTTGGCCGTGTGGTCTTCATCTTGTAGGAAAGAGTCGCTTCCTGGAGGTGGTCCTGGCTGCGTTTTGGTCATACAAATCTCACCATGGATTCTTATGTCTTATGAGTGCCCCAATGCAGATGGGTAATTTTGTGTGTCCCTCCTACCCCCACACGTGTATGTGCATTTGCTTTTGCTTCGTGCATTAGCAATTTGTCAACATGCACTTTCCTTTCAACTTCTATTTTCCCCTTCATTTTTCATAATTTCCGTCTTTTCAATTTCCACCTTCTTTATCACAGTTTCTAACTTTTTTTTTTTTTTTAATTCCCCCCCAAGTCCCTTTAATTATTTATATAAGGTTGCCCTCCCTTTTTTCCCATCACAGCCCCACGGGCTATCCGGTGCCTCTTCCCGCATGGGTTTTCAGTTCACCCCATACTTCCTCCCCGTGGATGGAGGGGTACCAGTGTTTGAAAAACGGTCATTTCAGCTCACTCTGACTGGGCCCCAATTGTAGGGAACCGCAAACCTTTGAGCTAAACGGCGAGGAAGGCTGTTCTACACTTTGGTGTATAATCTCGGGCTTTACGTGGGAGATATAAGGTGCCGTGCGCGTACCGCGGATAAGTCACCGACTAGAGTTTACGCCGGAGGATCTCGAGGCCACATCCACAGCCACCCTACGGTGGTGGGGTCCGGGTGGTTGTGTGGGTCTCTGGACTGTGACCTGTTGTGGAGAGAAGGATTACCCTTATGAAATCTACTCCTTTCCAGCCCATCCTGTCATTTACGTTTATATCTCATATGCTTTATTGTTACAATGTTCATTCATGGAGACGAAGTTTGTGGTAAAATTTTTTATGGAAAAGTCTTTAACAGAAAAACGTTATTAAACCAAGGTGAGCCAAACAACATCAACAACAATTACCATCTGTCAGGTTCCCAGCCTGACCTTACCACGGTCCCAACTATTTCTAGACCAGGTGGTACCTATGCTTTACTTCCTTCCCCTACACCTGAGGGTCCTTTGCATTTCAGCGACTCGTCGACTAGCAAACCCCAAACACCCCAGGTGCCCCAACGGTCCGGGCAATCCCGCAAAGGTGCCCCCCGTCATAGTCGTTCTCATTCGTTTACTCCATATGCTGCACCCCCACCAGGAATGCCAGCAGACACATCATTCCCGATATATCATATACTGCGATCCACTACCTCCAAAGCTCTTACTGAGCACAGAACCATTCTTCTCAGCGATGCACTTGAAAAAGTTTTAGGAGTTGAAATGAGAAATGGGTTCATTCTTGTACAAGCTGCTAACCGAAATCAAAGTTCCATTCTGTCATCCTTAACATCTCTCGCAAACATTCCTATTATTTCTACTCCTGACGATATAAGAAACACATCTAAAGGGACTATTTATTGTTATGAACAGAAAGACGAGATTTAGCTGTCTAATGGAAAAATCTCCAGCCAGAAAAGATTTTCCGTTACAAACATTAAAGATTTCCCCCTCGTAGGGGATTCGCCTGACAAACCAAATCCTTGTTTACTACTAACCTTTTAATACCCCTCATCCACCTACAAGGAGATGAAAATAGCGCGTTCACAAGTCACAGTTGTTTGCACGTTTATCCTTCGACCCAGACGTTGCTTCAAATGTCAACGGTTTGGTCATCCCCGAAAATACTGTAGGTGATCGGATGACATGTGCCCAATCTGCGGAGAATTATTTCACACTCCTTGTGAAAATACACCTAAACTGTAGAAACTGTGGAGGACCCCACAGTGCTTCTTTCTTCAAATGCCCGTCTTACCTGTTTGAACAGGAGGTTTTGGAATTATGTATCATACAAAAATTGAGTAGGAGAGATGCTATACGCCAGCTCAAGGAAAAAATATCAGACAAATCAAAGTCAATCTTACGCCACAATTACAGCTGCCACCACGCCTCCGCGTGTTAAACCGCCAACACAACCCCATCCTACCAGAACTCCTCTCCTAAATTCCAGTGAAACTCAGGCAGTTGCTGCAACCTGTCTGCCTGTAATGCCCATACTGCCAACTCCTCAAATATTACAAAATCAGCCCTTGATTCAATCTCCCGCCCAAAAAGCCATCAACAATCCTATCCCGAGTACTGGCTCTCAACAAATCAGCAACGAAACTAAACTGGTTCATCCAGTACAAAATTTGGAAAACATTTCCTGCCAAGACCCACTATCTCATACTTACCAAATAGGTTCACCAAACTTATGCAAGAGGACGGTTTCTTTGTCCCTTAATTCGCCTCCCACTATTACTCAAATCCCTGGAAAAGATGTTTCTAAACACACAGAAAAGAATATTCGCCAAGCTAAAGATTATTCATTAAAATATAGAGCATCCGAATTTTTAAACAAAAGCACAGTAACCTCAGACGGAAAAAATACAACTCAGAAGAGACCTCGCCATAAATCTACTCCTGAGACAAAAGCAATGGTTTCAACAGATTGTACTCAAACAATCACAGCTGTTGAACAACCCACTAATCAACCTTCTAATAGTCTGCAAGATAATTCTAGCTCTTCTGAATCTTCCTATAGCTCTTCTCCCGAATTTCCTATATCAGCACTCCCTAAGGGATTCTATACCCTAGAAGATGAACTGGATAATAGCTCCCCAATGCTTCCTGCACTTTCGAGAATAGTGAATGGAAAACTGTCCAACGTAAACGTTGCAAAACTCTCTAAGCGTTCTGGGTCTGTTGGAGGCATGAAGAGTGACCTAGAGGTCACACACTCTCCAATCAAACTGTCCAATCTCCCAAAATCACTCGCAAGATGAATTATTGGCAAAATCTCCAATATTTGACCTTGTCAATCCAACAAATCCTATATTGGAACCCAATTTCGTAACCACAACACATTTTCATAAAGATGACACCCTTCCGATGACACCTTCCTTCCCCATTTCCATAGAGACAACTTCATATCCCTCACACATTTCTGAATTTGCTTGTTTGGCAGAAACTAATACTGCTCCCATTAATAACATCAGCAATTTCGCGTTTGCTCTTCCAACGACCAAACCAAACCCATACAATAATATGGATTCGGTTGAACTCAACTTATATTCATGGTGAAGCCCCCCACCAAATACTACTGAAAACTACTTCCCAAAAGCAGTCTGTACAACCCAAATCTCCGTTGTGACTATTCTTTACCACCAGATTTGCTGCTCCTCTCGTCGAGTATCCACGTCTCATCCTCCTCTTCATTTGAATTATCTCATATACCCCTATCACATAGAGCATAATTGTCTCAAAAAGGACCATCAATCATTAACATTCTATAACAACATAGCATGGCCACTTTCTTTCAATGGAATCGTCTGTGGCTACTTTTCTAATTTTGAAGAACTTGTTCAACTAATTAAACATATTACACAAAAATGCAGATGTTACAGGAACTCGATTATGTCATCGCGATCTTCTTTCAACCCTCGGGAATATAAATCGCCGCTAACTCTATAGAAAGAAGGTGACATATGAGAAAGAGGTGCAGGATACTCATTCACAAATCTTTGTCCCCTATTCCCCAATCCTTCTCAAAACTAAACTTCATGCAGTAGCAGTACGAATTTCACTATCCACCGACCTTACTATCTGCTCAATCTACTTGGCTTCCGAGTAGTGAATTTACTTAAGGTCGACTTAGCTGATTCTTTTTAAACAGCTCCCTACTCCAGTCGTTATACTAGGAGACTTCACCTCCGTCACCCCTTAAGGGGCGACTCTGTCACTTCGTCCAAGTCAAGCATCCTAATATATCTCCTAACCCCCTTTTCCTGGGATGCCTTAACACAGGACTCATTCACATATGAACGTTTAGATACACACACTTCTTGTATTGATTATTTCCTTTTGTTCCATTCCCTTATGGATTGCTTTACCTGGTCCCGCGCTTTGATTATTTATTCGGCAGTGATCATTAACCAATAGCTTTAAATGTCTACCACTCCAATACCAAAAAACTAACTCTACCTACTTTTAACCACTAGCCTAACGGACCACAACCTAGATTTGACAAACCAAAAATGGAAAGTCCTATTGGTATTATTTAACAACTTTGACGAGTGTGTAACCTTTTTTTCCCTAAAGATGTCTTCCATTTTCCATTTTCACTTTCAACCGACTCTTTCTTTCTACTTTCTTTTTTTAGTGTTAATACCTCCTGTAGCATGTTTCTCCATAAAAAATCCGCGCGGTGGAAGCCCCTCTGCACTTACCATTACCAGTATATCTATACAGATCATCAGGCTAGGTATTATAAAAATTATTATCAATTTTCAAAATTATTCGCCTAACTTCCTATTTCTAATCCAACCTTAATTTGATTTTTTTTGTGCCTGTGATGTGCTGACTTAAATTTATTACCATGCCTTACTAGTAAATCAGCTAACTAACTTTTGATCAACTTTATATTTCACTCATCTTCCACAAAATTCTCTAAAACCACTATAATTCATTTGTATACTTTTCATTATATCATAGACTTCCTTCAAAATCTCGTCTGTTTCACAAGTAACAAAATCTTTCTTAAGAATAACTACCAAAAATCCATGGTATATTAAGACCAAATCACACCCAATCTATGTTCAATCAATCCTAAATGAAAAAGTAAAAAAGATCCGGGTCCATAGATAATACTGCTTACACAGTTATACGTATCTTACAAGTTTTGTTCTAAATATTTAAAACTTTCTACATTTTTTTCTGTTTTTTTGATTTTTTTCCTATCACTAGATACAATCTGTTTGTAATTGCATGCAAATGTCTGTATATATAGGAATCTTATTAGATCAAATAATTAACTCATCAATGTTAGTGTTATTTCCCATGCCACTGAAAATTTCACCATTTCCTCTTAAATTAAAATATTTTATCTAACTTTTAACATAACTAGCCTATCTGACATATCAAATATTTTAAGTAATGCCAATGACAGTTGCAAGATCACATATATATATAGTTTTTACGTCCAATGTACCATTTGATCCAATTTCACTATATAACAAGAAGTTACTTTGAAACTTTTATTTGGCAAGGATGATCAGTTTGTCAACTATAAGATAACTCATAGTTGGCAGCAAACATGCTTTGAGAAAAACATTATTGAAATTTGCAGTTTTTTTTTTTCTTCTTTAATTGTATGACTAAATCAATTCTAGTTTACTCCATAAGATACTAATTCTCCCCCCAAAAATTATTCAAATTGTACAATTATAGGTATATATTGCTCTTGATATTTTCCTTTCTAATATGTGTATAATTTTCTTCTTTAGAACTCAAGAAATCTTTGTATGCAATATTTTCTCAGTTTGGCCAGATATTGGACATTGTAGCCCTCAAAACACTCAAAATGAGAGGTCAAGCTTTTGTTATCTTTAAAGAAATACAAAGTGCAACAAATGCCTTACGAGCAATGCAAGGCTTTCCTTTTTATGACAAACCTATGGTAAGATTATTTTTGCCTACTATTTTCTTAAATACAAATGTTTGTATTATCAAGACTTGAATTTGACTTAGAACAACAAATGTAATAACTTTACAGTTTTTTAAAATGATGAATTACATCCTTGCTCTCGTATTTTATTCTTCATTTGAATAAATGCTGATAAACTTGGCCCCCCATTAAACAAGTGGTTTGATGGGGCTGATTTTAATTACACAGAATTAATTAGTAAATCATTGGAATTTTTTTGCTAAGTAATATTAATTTTCTTTTCTATCAGCGAATTGCATATACAAAAACAGATTCAGATATTATAGCAAAAATGAAAGGTACTTACAAAGAGAGAGGAACAAAGAAAAAGGATGAAGAGAAAAAAAAGAAGAAATCTAAGGATTCCAAAACTGCAGCTGCTGTTACTGCAGGCACTGCCGCCGTTGCTCCACCTCAACCAGGAGTTGCTACTGGTAAGTTTTTTTTTTTATGCAATTATATTCCTTGGCTCTTAAATTTATAATCAGTTACCTCCCTTTATCGTTTTTCCATTAGCATATCCTTGAGATTTTATATCGGACGGAATTATAATTGTCAGATCATTTTAAATCAGACTTTTTTTAAGAAAATGCTAGCGCCTCACGGGCATTGCCTTATTCTAAGAGAGGAACTTCTCTAGGTAATTGCTACCTAAGATCCGAACAAGGGATTGAACTCTGGCCCTTTCATTTGCTATTCGGTCACTGCCGTTGTATATTACGGTAGTTCCACCCTGTTTAAAGAATTAACATTTTTGAAAACAAAACAATGAACAGGCACTGCTTTAGAATCATTTTGGGTTGTATTTTTATTAATAAACCAATAAAAGTTAAAGTTAATAATAATATAAAATCAAATAAAAAAAATTGCAAGAATATACAATAACAATTACCAAAAATATTAGAAATTATTAATTGAAAAGGGCTGCTGGGGTGGCGAGTAAGTCTTAGGAGCCCCTTTGTTATTTCATGTAATAATAATAAATGCAAACCCATATATCCATAAGATTTCAAAAAAAAAATTTTATTTAGTTATTTAACCTATTGTATACATCATGGCTGGAAGAGGCTGTCAAAGTCTTGGAACGAGCACTCTCCGCATATCATTCTGCCTCAGCGCCGCTTCCGCGAGCACTTCGACTGTCACAACCACAGTCTGCATATATAATAGGTTAAAAGGTTAAATAGCAATAAAAATCTAAAATATTATAGATTTACGATAATTATTGTTATTATTATCATTATTATTATGAATGTTAGGATTCTAATCTGCATAACATTAGGAAGTAATGAAGGGGTGACAGTGAATGTGTGTGTGGGTTTGATGGTGTAAGAAGTAATATTTATTTTAGGGATGAGGTAATTAGTAATAGTGATAATGTTGAAGAATGGTAAATCTTTGGGTATAGATGAAATTTCCCATGAAATGATCAAGAATGGAGGTGAGATTGTAATTAACTGGAAATGGAAGTTGGGTAACAAAGCTTTTATGGAGGGTATAGTTCCGAAGGATTGGAGGAAAGCAGTAATAGTACCCTTATTATTATTATTATTATTATTATTATTATTATTATTATTATTATTTATGGGATTATAACTTGTATCATTATTATTGGTTTTTAATATCGCATTAATTGTTTAAATTTTTTTTTTATTATGACCTGGAAAATATTTCTACAAGGAGTTGGGTGTTGACTAATATTATCGACTCGGGGGGGAATCGGGAATCGAATAATTTTTGCCGACTCACCATTCTTAATTAACAATCAGACTGAAAGTTACATCCTAATATCTTATAACAAAAAGTTTTTATTTTCTTTACATTATGCAAGCAACAGAGAAAAAGTAGAAAAGGGCTGAGGCTATCCATGTTGGCTTAAGATAATTTATAAATAAAATTTGTATACTTTTATGTCTTCTATTGTTTTATAATCGATTTTTCTTTTTTCAGCTAAAGCAGCAACAACAGTTTTACCTCCAAGACCAAATCTGTTTAATCAACCACCTCCAGGAATGGGAGGTGGAATTGTTCCAGAACAACCTCCTAACCAGATTCTTTTCTTAACAAACCTTCCTGATGAGACGTCTGAAATGATGCTTTCTATGTTGTTCACTCAGTAAGTTATTAAGTTTTAGTTTACATTTGTTATAAATTTGAATTTTACATATTTAAGAATTGGTTTTAATATTATAGGGAAAATAGAAATGAACTTAACCATACATATAAGAAGAGGCAAATAGAGAGAGGCAGAAATTAATTTAGCTAGGAATAGTAATAAGCAATCTGAAGAAGTTTTTTAGCTTTTATAAATTTTAAAAGTTAAGAAATTAGCGACAATTCGTCCAATTAAAATTGATGAAATAAATTTAGTGAGTTCAGTATAAGGGAAATGGTCAAGATTTTCAATGCTTATTTTGCCTCAGAGTGTTTACTGAGGAAAATTAGATAATA
Organism: Trachelipus rathkii; assembly: GCA_015478945.1. NCBI lineage: Eukaryota > Metazoa > Arthropoda > Malacostraca > Isopoda > Trachelipodidae > Trachelipus > Trachelipus rathkii. The sequence continues at coordinate 9,470 of JABUQX010115589.1, read as the reverse complement.
GTTTGGGAGACTAATAGTTCTTGTATCATTTAACAAATAGACTTACAGAATTTGAATTTGATGTAATAGATATAAAACGTTTATTGGATCATATGACCCAAGTAAAGCTGCAGGCCCTGATGGTGTATATATGGTAGAATTCTGAAAGAGGTTAAATACCAGCATTGCAAAGGCACTGTTACACTGTATTTGATTTTTAATGCATTTGGTGAATGAGGACCATGATGACTGGAAAATGGCATATTGTTTGTGCCTATTTATAAGAAAATGTAGTAAGGAAGATTTTGGGAAAATTATAGGCAGTTAGCTAACCATCTCTTGTGTTGTAAAGGTCCTAGAAAAGTTACTGAAAGCGTTGCATAGAGAAATATTTAGAAGATAATAAGGTATTGTATTGACTCCCGGCACAGTTTCAGAAAGGGTAGGTCAGTCAGACAAACCTTTTAGAATTATGTTGGAATACATTACTGACTGTTTGAGGGAGGAGAATCCAGTTGATATATTGTATTATTTAGACTTTAGTAAAGCTTTTGATAAGTTCCCCACATAAGCTGATGAAGAAGTTATTGCAATGTTGGTATAGGTGAGTTGGTACATGGTTGGATATTAAGCTAGTGGTGCGAAATATAGAAGAACAGTTGTTACAACTAAATGGGATAAATCATCATGGGAAATATTGATGATGTGTGTCCACAGGGGGTTCAGTGACTGGGCCACTATTGGTTCCTCATACTAGTATACAATGATTTAAGACCAACGGGACTTAAATGCAAGGTTTCTAAGTTTGGCGATGATTCCAAAGTGGCCACCTCAGTTAGAATAGTGAAGGGATGCATAAAGATTCAAATGATCTTATGATAAACTTTTGGGTGGGCAGATAAGTGAGGCAAATTGAATTTTAATTAGTAAAAATGTAGGTTCTTTCTACCTAGGTTACTCACAATAAAAGTGTTTTAACATACGATATGAATGGGGATTTGGCTTGAGTCTGTGGACACAAGAAAAAAGATTTTAGCGTTTGGATCAAAGTTAATTTGAAAGTAGCTAAATCAGTGTTTGGAAGCTAGATATTAAAAGCTAATAAGATGCTGGGCATAATAAATCGCAATGTTGTTTTACAAGAAGCAAGGGAAGTAAAAGTTATAAGTAAACTTTATAAAAGCTATGTTAGGCCATGTAATAGTAGTATGTGCACAAGTTTGGCCCCTATTAAAGAATAGACTCTAAGATATTCTAAGAGAGATGCGACGTGATAGAGGCATCAAGATGATTCTGGGTTGAGGGTAAGGAGCTATGAGGCAGAGGCGAACGGATTAGACATGTTTTCTGTTAGAAAAGCGATTTTCTCAGAGGGACATTGATACAAGTCTACAAATAAATTTTACATCTTTTGATAATACAGAGATCAATAAATTGTTCATAGTAAAGCACGGACGGAAGACCAGGGGGCCATAATAAGAATAATTATAAGAAGAAAGCATGCCATCTTGATATAAGAAAGCATTGCATTCAGTAATTAGCGGTTTGTTTAAATTTTGAATTAGTCTGCCAGAGGAGGGTTGTGAGTGTGACTCAGATTGCAAAACATTTAAGAGCAAAATAGGTTAGATTCGTTTTATGGATGTGGGTTGCGGAATCATTATAATATATTGACGAAGCCATATTGGCGGGTTTTAGTTACGGTATATTTATAGTTAGATGGCATGTGTGACCATAACTTAGGTATTAATGCATGTTGATTCGTTTGGGTATCAAATATATATATCATAGTTTTGAACTAAGCCAAATTGGTGTGGATTGTAAGTATACAACAAAATGACCCAAGCCCTAGGGTGCTATACTGTGGCATTGCATGAGCAGTTGGGGTTGTGGTTGACTGGACAGTTCTTTTCGATAGGGCCTCATGTGGCTTTTTATTGGTCTCTATAGTCCTTAACTGCCTAATCGAATAAAATGATTTCGCTCGCTCTCCTGACTTCTTTTATAAATAGAAATTAAAGAAAACAAAAATTCAACAAACTGATACAAGTATGTTTATTAAATTTCTTATTATAGGACTAAAATCACGCACGTTTACTGGTCTTTATTATAAAAGACAAATTTTTAATAATTTTCATATCAATTATTTTAATTCATAAATTGAAAAACAGTTTAATTGTTTTAATTCAGAATTTACGCTTAATGAAGAGGAGCAGTCGCTCCTACCAAATATATTTGTTATATGAATGTATTATATATATATAAGTATTATATTATTATATATATATTTATATTATTAACTATATATATATATATATATATATGTATATATATAATATCTATTATACTAGATGTTAACTATATATATTAGGTGTGATGCACTCGACTACCAATAAGTATTTAGTCCGCAGATAGCCGATGTTACATAAGTCTCACAATTTTCTCAATGCCGATACTGATACTCGATACCCAAAATTTATTGCCGCATACTCAGATACTTTTTATCTCCTTAGAATTGGGCCTAATAGTCATATATTATATATATATAATAGTGTATATATATAATTATATACTTATATATTTATATTATATATGTATATAATATATATATATATATACAATAATATATATTATGTATATAAATATATTAGAATAATATATATATATATATATTATATATATAATATATATATATATTTATATATTATTATATACTAATTATAATTATATATATATCTATATTACTATATATATATACTATATATACCTAACTATTATATATATATTTATATATATATATATATATTATAATAATATATATATTAGTAATATATAGAATACTATATACTATTATATTATATATATATAATAGTATATTATATATATACTGTAATATCGAAGTAATTTAACGAAAACCTATAATATTCTCTACACTGCGGTGGTTACCAGGCCGTAGCTCTAGGCTTGCAGCTATCGTCTAAATGGGCTAGCTGGATATATGGGATTCAATCACGTTATTAAAAAATTAAATTGTTTTAAAAATATATATATATATTAGTATATATTATATGTATATAATTATATTATAATATCATATATAATATAACTATATATAGTATATATATATATATATATTAATTACATATTATTATAATATATATATTATCATATATAGTATATATATAGCTATGTAATAGTATTATATATATATATATATTATATAATATAATATATATACTAATATATATTATATATTAATAGTATTATATATATGTACTATTATATATATATATATATATATATTATTATACCTTTTCTCAAAATTCACGAATTCTTCACAATTAAATAAAAAGCTAGGTGCTTGGAATTGCTTTTATTTTTACAAGCAACTTTCTTTTGAACTCCATTGTTCTTTATCTGCCAAATCATACTCTCCAATTTATTTCTCTAAGTAAGTTGAAAGACGATATTGGTTGTTAAGAATTGAAATAACTGTCTTAATTGAAATATTTATTGAACTTGATCCTGACTTTCTGAGGATATGTGAGTAGAAACTCTTTATATGTTTTATTTAGATTTCATGTGTCATCTTGACTATCAAACGTGTTTAGTGCTGGATTGGCACCTCCTAAATCAAAAGAAGTCCTCAGCATTGACTGAGGTAGGCATAAACTCATTTTTCTTTCCATACATGAAACATAATGCTATACATGAATATTAAAGTAAACTTACATTGCTCTATTAGTAATCACCTTAACATCTCTTTTTACACAGGAACCGGGTGCGGATCCTATTTATCACCAACTTCCAAAACTTCAAACTTTCACTTCTTGCAATTTGACCCGGTTACGGATCTTATTACATATTTGCCAAACTTTCACTTCTTGCAATTTGACCCGGGTACGGATCTTATTACCACCTTCTAAAACTTTCAAATTCTTAATCTTTCAATTGGACCCGGGTACGGATCCTATTACATATTTCAAACTCTCAATCTTCATCTTTTCAAAATAAAAAACCCCTCTGGGACTACTAGTATAAAAAAAAATATTAACATTACACAATCAAGTTTAAATTAAAACTATGTGAAAATATGAAAAATCTGTACTGCATTTAGAAAGGCGTAAATTCTTTTTGGAAAACTGATTGGAAATCTATTTCATATAGTGTTTACGTTAAAACTGTTAAAGAGACAGTTATATGGGAGTAAAAACAATTACAAAGGAACCCTCTTTCTTCAGTGTTAAAAAGATATTTAATGGATATTATTGTAAAACCTAAATATCACAACCTTTTAACCCTTTTAATTCTTAGTTATTAAGTCATTACCACTCTAAAAACTATTAGATGTAATATTTATAAACTTACATATAAGTAAGCACTCATGCAACAATAAGTGACAGTTGAAATTTTCATAAAACTATAAAACTATAACGTACTTTTTCTGTGATTGTGTTTTCAAAAAGACAAATAGAAACTAGTGCTGCTCTTAAGTTACATTTAAATTCTGAAGAGAAAAATGTCTATATATACTTTATATTATATTGATTCCTAGATTAGTATTTTTCCAGTACTGGTTGTTAGGATGTAAATTGGTATGGTGATCAAAGTAATAAAAGCCTAAAATGGACTCTAGTAACATGTCTTATGGACTCAGTGTATTCAACTGAACTCAACCTTGTATTGGAAATCAAATTTTTTTGGACTCACTCATTTTTCATGTAAGACTTGAACTCACTAAATAAATCAATTCAATAAGTAACGCCAAAGGACTTGAACTCTTAGATTTAAGTCAATTCTTGAACTCACTCATAATTAATTTAATAAGTAACGCCTAAGGACTTGAACTTTAGTTTTGGGTTACCTTAATTCAATTATTCTCTATTTAAATATTAGTGTATATAATGCATGTAGGATTATTTTTGAGTAAAATAAAATGTGTATTTCACATGTATAAAACCTTTTAAAATAAATAAAAATCATAAAAAAATAGCACAACTTTCTTTGCTTAACTTTATTATCAAAAAAACTAAATTAAAAATCATCATTTATGTTTTAGAAATTACTTAAAGGGTACTCTAGCAGGTAATTAACTTTTCTTTGCCAACTCCTGCTTTATTTTACATATTTGCTTATATAGCGCTTGCATCCTCTAATCTCCCTTTTCATACTTTTCATATCCTGCATTTGTCCTTGTGCATGAGCATCACTGTTTGTTTTCAAGCTTATCCACCTCTCCATTTTATCAAAATCATCAAATCTCAACATCGCCATTAAGCAGAAAGAGAGGAAGCATTCATAGGTCGGACGTGTGGCAACTGTATTTTCTAGGACACAATAGTGCCTGACGGGCCTTAGCTTAAAACAGTAAGCTCTTTATCATACTCCATTCTCAATCTCTATGTTTTCAAGAATCTTTTAATATATATATTATATATATATATATATATATTATTATACTATATATATAAGTAATATATACTATATTATAATATATATATAATATATATATATATATATACTATGATATATATATATTATTAAAAAATCTGTGCTTCGTATTCTATATAATTTGTATCTTAACGGTCACAAATTGAAGAATAATTAAAGTAATTGCAAGAGCAACTAAATAAGCTAGAGAAACACTAAATAAAAATAGAGTTTATTTACATAAGATTAATTTGATATTTAAATATGGATTAGATTATAGAAACAAAATATACGAATTCTTCACAGAGTAAATGGGAAGTGAAGCCAACGCCTGTTCCTTTTATATATTTCCAAGCGTAGAACGAATACGAAGTCACGTGGGACTTTCTTAATCTGCAACAAGGTGCAAACCTTAATATATAACAACTATGCGCAAGCTTTTCGATAATTAGCATAGTTATGCATAGCATATTTAAATAATAAGACTGATGATAATCTAGTATTATTTATATGTAATAAAGGAAATTTAGCTTTAGTATTAACTTAATAGATAAAATTTAATTGTATTAAATTATTATAAATAGATATTATAATTAATTATAAATTAATTAGTTATATTTAATTAGATAGTTAATATAAAAATCACCCGAGACTAAAATAGAGAGGGAAGAGTGACAACTAACCTTTTCATAAATCTTGCAGAGTTTCTTGCGCTGAATTAGAAATTGGTCCTTTCTATGGGGTTCGGAAAGCGGTTGCATCTTCACCTCCTGTGTAAATGTTAGTTCTGGGTGTGATTAGGAGATCTTGTCATCAATGAAACTTCGATCTTGCACGTTGCATTTTCCATATTGAATTTCATACCATATTCCCCATATATGAAAAAGGAATATATAAGGATTAAAATATAATCTCACTTAAAACACCCTTTCAATTTAAATCGTTACAACAATACACACCAAATAGATAAAGTAAAAGTAGCTGTGATAAAAGCCACTATAAAATTCCAATATTGCTGATATGTTGAGTATAGATTGAAAGGGAGCCGGCTTGAAATTAAATCTTAACTACACAATCTTCGTGAATTTTGCGGCAGCGAATGCAGTCACGTCCTTTTCTCACGAAATAAATAGAAAGAGAAAATTTAGCTTATATCCAACTTCTTTCGATTAGCCGTCCCCCTCCCTCTTCCAATCTCGGCTGAATTCGTAAACGATATATTTTCTTAAATCCTTCCGCGGTGGAGTAGATGGCACATCCACTTCGAAGTTAGACGGCGTCATAAATACACAAGGAAGATTCAAGAAAGACGACTCTTTCATCATGACTACGTCTGATTGAAATGAACAAACTGTCTTCTAGCAGCCAAAGCAGCCCTCTTCCTGATAGGCCGATCATTTCTTCTGTTCATTGGACTGGAAGATTTGCAAAATCAGCAGGAAGAGGCGGAGAAATCATTAGTGCTCTTGCAGGAGGCGCTCAGGGAAGAAGACGCTGATTCTTGTACTCGGATTACATTATGAGTAAGAGAACCAATTCAACGTAGAGGAATTTGATGCGGGATATAGGTTGATCTTGACCTCCCAGGAGTTACAACAAAAAACGAAGCGCACTTTCTCGTCATCTCCAGGTAACAGTTGTGTGACTATGCCCATCTTCCAGAAGGGTCTTTTTTTTAACAGGACTCTTGATGAGTATAACATCACCCACTCTTACCAGATTGTCCCACTTGATTTGATATAGATCTCTGCTAGTCTCTCGAAGACCTAGCAGATACTCATTATACCAACGAGTTCTGAATTCTTCAAATTTCTCTGAAGATAGCTTGAGGGACTTAATAAGGTCTTCTCGAGCTTTTGTGGAGGAGCTCCAAAAAGGTTCTTCTGAACTATTGGCTGGCAATACAATACTTGTTCTTGAATGGGGATTTAAAAAAAAACAATTGGGCGTGAGAGGAATCACATCATTATCACTTGAAGTGTAAGTTAGTGGCCGAGAATTGATAGCGTTAGTGATGTCTGAGAGTACAGTGATAAAGTCAAAATACTCTAAAGAAGACCGACCTATAGTCTTGTACAGACAACTTTTGACTATACGTAATAGTCTTTCCCACATGCTCCCGGTCCATGGACTATAAAGAGGAATGCGCTTGAGTGATGTGATTTTTTCGCAACAGCTCCCTACCCTCATCAGATACAATAAATGTCTCCATAGCATCTGTTCCTTGCCTGAATGTTCTGGCATTATCACTGTAGACAATGTCAGGAACACCATGAACATTGATGAAACGCTGGAAAGATTGGACAAATGATTTTGTTGGCATATCTGGTGCTAGATCCAGATATATTGCTCTAATATGGATGGAGACAAGTGTATATAATCAGAAACATTTTTTGAGATTTATCGGAACCTTTCGTCTTAACCCACCAGTGCTTTGTAAAGTCTACTCCTACATGTTTAAATGGACGGAAAAGATCTACCTGAGCTTTAGAAAAATTTGGAAACTTAGGATACTGGAAAGCAAAAAGTATTAAATTTTTTGCAAACCACACAATCAGAAAGAATTTTTTTTATAGCCCCTCTAGCTGATGTTATCCAATATCCTTTAAGGCGGATTCTTGTCAGTGTGGCTTGAATGCCTAAATGCTTGCATGCAAAATGAGATTCTCCTCTCACTATTCTAGAAAGTGAGTAAGATGTGTGATTTTTAACACAACAACATCAGGGTTTAAGAATCCTACAAATTCATAGAAAATTATGATCGTATACTTCCGTGACAAACGACCCTTGAGTTCTTAAAAGACCATTATCATCAAGAAAAATGATTAGATTCAAATGAGATCAGGAGGTTTCTCACTCGTAGATGGATCAATCTTAGCCCCTTTTCAAAAAAGAAATTTCCTTCGCAAAAAGACTCCTGTTGCATAATTTTATGCAATACAAAAGAGCTTTCTCATCACAATTGATTTTATTATGCTAATATCTCTTGTCTTAGCCAAAATCTTTAAAAGCTTATTTATTTTATGCCCCACAACTTTGAAAATTTTAACATATTTAGTCGGGAGGATCTTTGGTTTCCTGAACTATGGAAAATACGGGGGTCACTCTTTGACCTCCTGTATTTCTCTAATTCAACCCTGGACGCCAATATGAAGACTCAGAAGCAAGCCAATCCGGTCCAGAAGACCAAAAACTGAAGTTTTCTCTTGAATTCAGAAAGGGTTATTCCTCTTGTAAGTAAATCGGCGGAATTTTCTTCCGATCGCACATACAAAAATTTTGGATGAAGTGAAAAATCATTTTTTTAATGAAGAAACCATGAGTGATATGTCCTGAACGCGGTTCCTCACAAAGATTTGCTTGTTCTTTTGTCCCTTGTTCAGAATCCATTGCAATGTTATTTGCGAATCAGAAAAAATATTGACGGTCTGAAACTGAACATCAGGAAAAAATTTTTAAAACTGAAGGCAAACATTTTAATGCAAGAAAAACCGACATCAGTTCTAAACAAGGCAATGTTCTTTCTTTCAGAGGAGCAACTTTACCTTTAGCCCATAAAATATGAGGATCTTTCAAGCTTGAAGAAATATATACCACAAACCCATAGCACTGTGTGCTAGCGTCACAAAAATATTCAAAGACAAGTTTTCATCTGATGACTCAAAACATGATCTAGGAAACGTTATTTCATCAAGGCCAGACAGATCCTTTCGAAGCTTTTCCCAGGAATTTTTTATTTCTGGGTCTACTTCATCATCCCATTTCATTTCTTTTTCCCATGTCTTCTTCATGAGAAGACGTCCACGAATAGAAACTGGAATAAATAATGCAAGAGGGTCAAACAATTTTGACACCTCAGAAAGTATTGCCTTTTGGAAGTAATGAGACTGAAGTGATACTTCTACTCAAACTTGAGACACCTGAGATGTCTCTGTCTGAGGATACCAACAGGTAGTGAGACTTAATACTCTTTCTCGGCCGCACTCAGATATGAACTATTAGCCAGAGAACTACAGCGGCCTTTTCTACTCCACTCTTCAACGACTTCAATACAGCAATGA
>JABUQX010115587.1:45000-63343 GCA_015478945.1 Trachelipus rathkii | reverse complement strand
TAATATGAGTATTAATATATGGAGAGTGAAATAATATATAATAATAAGTAATGAATCAATATTTATTTTATTGAAAATTTCTAATTTAAGATATATACTATTTATGTTTAGTCGATAAAGAGTGTATAACCTATAATTATTGTTCCTGATTTTGTTTATTATTTGGTTTGGCACATGTAATTTATGAATAATAGGTGAGGTTTTTTTGTGGACCACATTTGAGAGCAATGTATAACTATCCAAAGTGAATATAATGCCTGTTCCCAAGGGCAGGGACACATTGAGAAGTTACACACAGGAAGTGTTTCATACAATTTACTAAAGCAAACTTTCATATAAGTTCCAGGAAGTTATGCAACCAAATAAGAACACCGGGGGGTTTACTTGTTTTGTATTTCTAAGGCTTCTTTTTTTTACTACCAATACTGAATGAAGCATCTATTTTGTGTGGATTGGCTAAAAATGGTAAAACGACTCGATTCCTGTTTAATAAAGCTTCAGGATGAGACTAACTTAACAGAGTATTATATGCAATTCTCTTCATCACATTAAAAAGACCAAATGTTAATTTTAAGCTGTAATAGTAAGTGACTAGATAATAGGGGTCCTCGTTTTTTATACTGCTTTCAGTCAGAATTCCAACTAATATTATTAACCGAATAATTCTCGAACACTCGACTATATTTAAATAATATTAAATATACTTTGCTTTGCGTTCAAAAATATATAAATGAAATTGAAAAGAAATAACCATAAGAAAATTGTTAGGTTTCAATTGGTGTTTGCTCGGAGTCAAAACGCGTTTTAAACTCTCTCTTCTTATTATCCATTTATACAATAATGACACTCTCGTCTTCATGTCTCATCAGTATCTCATAATCTCTCTCTTAATCTCTAAATCTCAATCTCTTCTCTATTAAATTTATCTTATAATTTAGCTCTCTCGTAGCTTCTATTATTCCTAATTTACTCTCTAATTTAGCATCTATTTATCTTCTAATTTATCTCTCTCATTTATCTCTCTAATTTATCTCTATATCTCTTTCTATTAGCTTCTATCTCTCTCTTCTTTCTGCATTCTCACTCAAAATCGTCTCTCATTTTTCAAAAAGATGAATATTTTATTAACATTTACAATATTAATAGATTATAACATTATTTATTTATTAATATTTTAATATTATTATTATCACTTTAAAAATATAAAATTATTATTAGAGTTCGTTGATATATTATTTTAATTATCATCTTTATTTATATACTCTTATGTATTTTTTATCTATTAATTTATTATTATTATTATTATTATATAATATTTCTTATTCATATATTTCTTTATTATATAATAATAATTTTTAGAATTTTCATGCCTTTATTTTAATAGTCTTAATTAAATCAAAAGTAGGAAGGTAAGCAAATTGTTATTTAATGTTATTAAAATTTTTCTCAGAAAATTGGGTTATCTCCTTTTTATCATTTTTTTATATTAATTTTAATTATATTTTAAAACTATGTCTTAAGACATGTTCACATATTTTCTCAACTAAAAAATTAAACGTTCTTTTCTAAGGCATTTTGTATTTGATTTTTGACTTTGGCACACTCCATTAAATCAATATATATTACTTAAATTTTAATAATAAAGATCCAATTAACAAGCACTCAATCGCCGGGGCCATACATCGCCCATAATAATTGGGCCACACCTGAGACTAATCAATCCGAAGGCTTAAAATAATATAGTAGGGAAAGATCCACATCCAATGTGGAGAACTCCAATATAAGTAATCAATCAAGGGGTGATCCATGCCTCATAGATCCGGAGCATCAACATAAAATTATATCAATCTAATAATGAATGATCATAGATCAGGGCAAGTAATGTTCGGGTTATCACATCCTATATAATCACATAAGAATAATAACTAATAATATTATAATAATAATAATAATTACAACTCATTAATCACTTTACTCTCAAAATATTTATTCTACTATTATAATAATTTAATAATAATTCAATTTCGCGATTGCTTCGCTGTAGGAGTATTTTCAAGTTCGCAATTATTAAATAATATTGTTTCCAAATAAACCTTAATCATCGAGAGATAAAAATAAAAAATGATTCTGGAGATCAATGAATAATCATTTTCTAACTATGCCATTAAATTAGCATATTTCTCAACTCTTGATATATCATTTATATTTAACTAATATAAGATAAATATAAATATTTAATAATAAACAATCATTATTATATCAAGTAGAATTTGAATTGTCATGGTGATCATCAATATAATTAATAATAATTAGAGTAATAATTTTTAATTATATTACCTTACTTTTTCTTGATAATTATATAACATATAAGTAAAACGATAATAATAATAGATCATAATAATGCTTATCGAATCATTCTCTGAAGAAACTTTACTGGCGAATAATATAAATACATTAATTATATACACTCTAAAAATATATATATAACATAAGAAATTAATTATGGAGTAATTTTAAATCAGAGTGGAGTCCCTAAATAATGAATAACTAAACTGAATAATATCTCAGAGGGAGAGTCAATGAAATCAGTTCGAGTTGTGTGTTCGTTGAATTATAGGCCTTGACAATTATTTTGCAGAGATCCTCTTTTCTATTAAAATTCCTGAAAACCTTCGTAAACATTTTAGTACTAACGTGTCGGCTTAAGGAGCAATTCCGCTTCGATCTAACACTAAGAGAGTGAGATTGGCTCCTTCTGAAAATGATCGCAAGGCTTTCGTCCGCTCACCGAAGAGGTGAGAGCATTTTCAAACGGGATACTGACTTTTTATTCTTATGAGACCGAAGCACAAAATCTTTATACTCTCGAAAATATTTACATTTCTTAATTACAAATATGGGGGGAGTATTTAGGCAATTCGTGATTAACCACCTAAAATTCTTAAACCACTCAATTATTATTTGGGGCTTTTACTTAAGTGAGTCTAAACCTTTGTGAAAAAATTATAATGTGATTTGTTCAGATTAATAATTTCTGAGGAGGATCTGTTGTCTTTAATTCCTTGTAGCCTTTCTTTTCTTATGGTGATAAGAGGGCGATATATTTTTTACGTGTATTTATTTCTTTCGGACATTCCTCGGTGGGGTTCAATAATTTATAATTATTTGTTACTGGTTCTTTTCGGTCTACTCTGCTTCCTTTTCTTTATAAGAAGGGCAAAGGGCGGTTCTTGGAAACTTTCCTGCCAGCCTCATACTATGAGATACCTATTCTGGCCTGTTTTGCAGTAAACTATACCTTGGATCTCTCAAAACCTGGCATACTTTTTAAATTCTAAAATACTTTTAGCAACCGTAAATATCATAGTTCGTGATTGACTTGACCCTTATTTTCATCTTATTCTCAGTGGGTACTTTTCATTGATATTTATTATATGTTCTTTTCTCTGCTCCTCTTCTCTTTACTCGCATAAGAGATGATTGGTGTATCGTCCTTACTCGTTTTTCGTGCGCTTTTGTCCAATCTTTTGCCCTGAGTCATAACATTTCTCTAACATTTAATGGCGAAGTGGGGAATCTTGGAGTTATGGTAAATAATTTCACTTCGGCATAAGTTATGATTCAATCACTACTAAAGAGCGTGAATTGTTAATCGTCAATTCTTACGAGCTTCCGTGCTGTTGTAAGAACCTCCTCTTACTTATAGGAACGCACATACTAGACTCCACATCAGGACATTCTTCTTTCCAACATGCTTATATAACAATTTATAATTCTAAAATAACGATTTTCATTTTTATGTCCAGATGTTACCTTTCGATGGGTAATAGGGTTTCTTTTTCTACATTCGCTCTCTTTAGCAGCCTGGGTTATTAGGAAGAAAAATGACAAATAAGGACGCATACCAATCTATCAAACCTTATTTGGCCAACTTTTTAACAACAATTTACTCATTTTCAGTAATAATTTTTTGTGATTTAGGATAAATTTACGTTAATTAAATAAATAAATACTATGGGCTTGGAGTTATAGTTTTGTTCATTTAAATTGTAGAAGGCCTAATTTACTCACAAGGATATACTCTTGGAGGTAGTTCAGTATGTGTGCTTTTGCACTCTCGTTCATTATTTCCATAAATAACATTACAGTCAATGATTTCCGCTCCTTACCGAAAAAAATTAGTCCAGCACCGCCATTTTTTCCGGGGGAGCGCGTATCGTTTTAAAAGCGGTGTAGGATGCATTTTCAAGCAAACATCGAGCGACGCAGGGCAGGATGTGTGTCGTGGTGGTCTTTCTTTGGATTCAATTGTAATATTTTGCTGCTTCGGAAAAGATAAAAGTTGGTGGAGGATAGGATTCAGGATACAGAATCACATAACCGGGCATATAATAAATAAAACAAGACGGAAAGAAAGTGGAAAGCATCGAGTTCCCCCGTTCATCAGATGTTTTACTTCGAAAATTCACTTATTTTTTTGCTTCAAGTAAATTTGTATTTTGGTAATTGCTTCTTGGTTATGGCGGGTGGTCTGATTTGTTTTTGGTCGCTTTTTTAATCCCTTTTCTATAGGGTACTTGTAAGGCAAGTCGCCTCTGAAGGGAACTATCCACTCGCGTACCACCACCTTACCACGCCCTCGTAGCGACAGGGGTTGCTGGTGTCGGAACATGAGTTTTTTGTGTTGGTAGTAAACTCCAGACTGTGTTCGCTGCGGTGCTCTTTCTGTTCTTTCCTGCCACCTCTGTTCTTGGGAATTTGTCTTCCATCATCTGTGTTTCCTACTCAATTTAATTTCCCCTCACTTTATACAGCCTGCGTCTGTGCTCATCTGCGTAATTTCTGTTAGATATTTGAGGCGTTTAACACCCACTCCTTGAATAGGTTCTGCCGTGAGCGGCGGTGACACTAAAAAAATAAGTAAATAAAGTTCTAAATAAGGATTCCTTAAGCCTAGCTGAACCCCACAGAAGATGGACCTCCGACGGTGAACCATCTTCTAGACTATGCATTTCAAATATAGCCTGAGGACCGAGGAGCTTGCTCGCTTGACAAAGAAAAAAAAACAAGATGAATCACAGAAAGTGGAAGCCGCCTTAATCTTGCAACCCTGGCCAAACAGCAGCTGATATGTGACGGATGGTGGCTTTGTCTAGCAAATAACCTAACTGAATCTAAGATGGGATATGCTTGCTGATAAGTGTCATTGGCCGAGAATTGCATTGGATCATCATCATTGCACCTTCAAAGGAATTCAGCACCAGGGAACCTCATCGTAAAAATTGAAGAGACAGCTCAGTCAAGAAGCAAAAGATAATGTAATTTGCAGGTCCTGTGAAAGATGGAGACTGAGGCATCTACGAAGAACAGATGATTGCTGCCACAAATAGGAGAATCCTTTCATCGGTGGCAGTGAACATGGGTCCAGGTTTTTCATTACTTGATCCAGTGCTGCCCGGCAAATAGATTATCAGCACATCTTCTGCAGTCGTAGAGAGAGCGTATTTATAGTGTGGGTAGGGAATGTAAACACAAAAAGGAACATGTGTTCGCCAGATATCTCAAGTTGAAAGCTCAATGTTTTTCCATCAAATTTGTGAATTTGATATTTGAGTATTGAAGATTCTTCTTAATAGGAAGTATTTTATTTATGTCTGTTTTGAGTAATAGCGTTTTGTTTTTGTTTACACCTTTTCGGCTAATTTTTGACACTCTCTTTACCTTTCTTATTTATTCTTTTATATGTAGCTAATTAAAGAATCTTCTTGTAAATGTAATCATGTTAAACATAAAAGCTAGTAGCTAAACTTTTGTAATTCATGGCGCTAAACTAGGTTAATTGCGCTCCGCCCCCGACTTCAGTTTTGTGTCGCCCCTTTATTCCTGGACAGGTGATGAGCTTTTTGGAATTGAATGACAAAAAACAAGTTTTCTTGTTCAATCACAAAGAAGAAATCACCTTACATGTGACATGTAGAAAGCCTAATTAAATTACATGCATAATTAAAGATTTATCATATATATTAAAATATAGATATATGATATTATATCATATATATATTATAATATACTATTATATATATATATATTATTATAGTATATATTATAATATATATATTATTATATATATATATATATATAATATATATAATATTATATAATAAGCCTCCAAATTCCATATTTAAAAACACTTTATACTACTGGTTATTGGTAAAGTAGAGCAAAAACTTACTAATAAACATATCACATTTGTCATTACTTTTTAACCTTTGACATTAATAGTCTTCTTAATGCCAATAATCCCTTCGTCTCTTTGCTCACAAAATGTGTCGCACTAATTCTCTCAAGTCGCCAGTTGCGAGAGCAGGATCATACTCTATCTAAGTACATGCCCAATTCACTTAACCTATGGTCGTCATGTGCTTTTTCCAATAATTTTATGTCTTTTATTTTGAACAGATCTCTCCAGCAGAATGATGAAGTTACTTGGAGTGTCTAGAAACATTAAAACATCTGTACACACGTCTGGAATACTTAACAAGACAACATATTTTTCAGATCACTAATCATTCTGCCAACTGGTTATTATGTTTTGGGTCAATTTTTCTTTCTTATTCACTTGCGCACAGACATTCCTGAAGCAGACCAGATTTTTCCGTAACTAAAGAAGCTTGTCACGGTGGCTTATATTTGTTTTGTAAAACTTGTGCAGCAGACTCCATGAGCTTCTTTATCTGTTGGTTGCAAGGTGCTGTAGGGCCAAAGCAAAACATCTGTTAAAACCTTCCTGCATACTCTTGTCGTCCGATTCACTTGCCCTATTAGTATCAGTCATGGCTCTGGCTCTGTATAAAACCTCAATCTTAAATTGTGCAAGGATCAAATTGATAGTCAACATCTTTAGAAAGCTGCATCAAGGAAGCTGTCACTTTGCTTTGGTTTAATAGCATGAAATCCCTCAATTTGTCCAGCTTTTTGAAATTTCCTGGGCCTTCTCTTACTAGATTGGTAAAACTTCCCCGTCAACTCTGGTTTTATTGGTTTGGTGACACATCCTTTTCTAAAAAGAGTGGAAACTTCATCCAGGGATATGTCTGATTTTTTGAGTGTTTAGAAATGCAATGTTAATACTTTCGCAAAATTTTCTTTGAAACACAAGCATTAAAAATGAAGTGAAAAGTAGACTGTCTTCTTAATGCTGTCGCCTCAACTACTTCAGAGCTCTTTGTTGAAGTTAGGAATCATTTTTGATAAACATGTTCAAAATATAAATGAAATTACCGTTTAAATGATCAAGAAGCAATCGAACCTCGATGACCATCTAGTTGGGCACAGTCTTAAGGTTTGTTGACGCATGCAGGGTTTGAAGAAATTTCTTTTCAGTGATTTGCCGACTAGGAAGACTGCTGACTGGAATATACCTCATATGATCTCATGTAATCACATCATAAAAAAGTCATGTTCTTGTAATCTCCTTTACAGATTCATTCAAGACTAAGTTATAGGTTATGAATGTACATAATGCCACATACTTCTGCATTAAGGCACTTTCGCTTGACTTCTTGGTCTTTTGTCCATGTATCTTCCCATCAACAGCAGCACCATATAGCCTGCTCTTTGCACTTTTATTTGATAATTGTGACTTGCTTTCCAAACCTTACACACTTCATTCTAAACCTTCTCGGCCTTTGATTTATTATGCTGGGATAAACCCAGGAACTGAACTCATGTTAATTTAAAAGGCTTCTTTTTCATCGTAATTGATGGCGACATATCTTATTATGACTGACAGTTGGGTCAGTTGTTAACGAAATATCTGGGTCGATTAAAATAAGAGAAAAAGGGCGGCATCTTGAGTTCACTTTATATGTCAAGGAGCATGTTTGTGAAGCCAAACTAAGCGTTCATTCTGATAGGAACACTCATATATTTTGTATAATATATTATAAAATAATATATATATATATATATATATATATATTAATATATATATATATATATATCATATTATATATATATATATATATATATATATATATAATTATAATATATATATATATAATATATATACAGAGAGCAGAGAGAGAGCTTTCATTGTGGAGTTCTTCATCAAAAGAGTCTATCCCTGCTTGGCCCGCTGGCCCCCGCACCGCGGCGCTGTGCGGGGGCATTATTTACTGGGTGCCACTGTTGTTGAATACTACTTGTAAACTGGAAGATGGATATATTGTTTAAGAGGAAACAATAAACATTAAAAATGTTATGTTCATATTACTACTTCTGCACTTATTTATTCCTTAAATGGTACTTTATAATATATATATAAACTTATTGGCCACCCAAAATAAAAATATAAATGATAATATGTTTGTACAGGGAAGCATATCTGAGGTTGCCTAGCAAGTGTCACAAAATGTTCTATCTTATTACTGTTGTATTTATTATTTTTAAAGATCGGTAATGGCACCTTCCGAAACTACGGTATCGGTATCGGTATCGGCCTCATTTCTGGTATCGGTACAAAGCTTGAATAGAGTGAGAGAGATATTAAAAAAAGTCAGGAAAAAACAAGCATGACCTGAGAATCCGTACGAAGCAGAAAGTGGCTGGAAAGGAGGAAGGCACCGCAAGGAAACTACCGAAGTACAAATATCACACAAATCGATGTGCCGGAACCAGCACCGCCTTGGCTACGAGGGTCGCCGTAAAGGTGGGGGATGCGAAGTGATAAGTTCCCTCGAGCACCTGCCGTTGCGGCTACCCTATTAGACAAAACGAGATAAGCCGCCAACGTATCGCGCCGCATAAGATAGAGGTCAAGTGGAAGTGGAGAATTAATGAAATTTATAGCTCTTTTGCGCCTTTGACTCCGCACCTATGCAAATAGCGCGTGTGAAACAGAGTCCCCAAGGATAATGAGAGCATTCAATCCTATAAGCCTTGTAGCGGAGTAACTGAGAAGCGGATAAAATAAGTTCGCGTCTAAGACAGAATCCCACGTTCCTTTGAGGGCCGCCCTAGCAACCGTTGTGATGTGAGTTTTTCAAGACATTTGTTTGTGTTATATTGACAGGCCAAGGATGTTTTGATTGTCAACAGGAGAGAGCGAGAGAACGTCGAAAGATGATAGGAAAGTTAGAAAGTGTCTTATAGGATGGGGAGAGATTTGTAGAAGTTGAGGTTTTTAAAGAATTGAATTTCACAAGTGTCAGACGACTCCATCCGGTGAAGAATTTCCTACTCCAGATCAGCGAGAATTAGAATCGGAAAGATTTAAAGACGAGAGGGCAAGGTTCTAAAGTAAAAGAGCGTAGCAGAACTTGACACACTGAGCTTGAGATATGATTGGGTCGATGTCATCTGGTATAAGAGTGATAGAGTTTTGATGTGGCAGCTTGATGATCAATCTAATGAAATAGTAGGATATAAGTAGGAGATAATGACAACCCTGAGGAACACCATATTGACATGAAAAAAGAAGATGTTCGCCCGACGCAGCACCCCTGTGATTTGATTGAGCGATTTGAAAGAAACTAGACATAAGTAAAAGAGAAGGAGGCAACCCAAAGGAGGGGAGCTTAGAGGGCAGTGACACGTACCATACCCGGTCAAATGGCTTGCATATGTCAAGCGCCACACGCAAGTCTCTCCGTAGTTCCTAATGCGCGGAAAACATAAATCTGTAAGATAGGAAAGTGAATATCGGCAGTAGACCTCGATCGCCGAAAGCCATACTGCGATCCGAGTAGAAGTGAATGAGATTCCAACATGATCTGAAGAAATTGAGTTGAGAAGAGTTTTCATAAGATCTTACAATAGAATACAAGTGAGAGCTATAAGGGCGATAGTTAGAAGGAGATCAGAAGGGGTGTCTTTTTTCGGAATAGGTTGGACTGTGCGTGCTTCCAACACGAGGTACAGACGTGTTTACTATTGAGAACATAGATAATATGTTGAACGAGGGAAGGGCCACGACGGAAGTACCACTCCTGAACCTCGGGATAGGAAGCAGTCCAGGCCAAGCCCGCCTTCCTAACGCTTCATCTAGATTGTCAAGGAGCCCCAAATTGTAGCCCGATCAATATTGTAATGCACAGGGCAAAGGCATATGGAACAGCCCTGAGAGGATTGAAGGAGGAGGAAGAGGAATGCCAGCATCGTCTCCCAGGGTTGGAGTTAGAGAAAAATAGAGGCGAAGAGATTGGCCTTTTCAGTTGGAGAATTAACAAGAGAACCATCAGGCGAATAAAAGGAGGAGGAAAGGCAGATTTACAGAAGTTTGTTAGAGATGTTTTTGGCAAGAGCCCAGAAAGATTTATCAGTAGGAAAACCAAGGCTGCGAGTGGAGTCGGAGTCGTCGGAGTCGAGTCGTGGAGTTCGTGCAATCGGAGTCGGAGTCGGAGTGCCGGAGTCGGAGTCGAAACACACTGCTCTAGTCGGAGTCGGAGTCGGAGTCGGAGTCGAATATTCCTGTGTGGATGCTGAGTCGGATTCGGAGTCGGAGTCGAAGTTTCCTGTGTTGTGGAGTCGGATCGGAGTCGGAGTCGGCTGTTGAGAAACTATTTGATTATTATTATTTATCTTAATTATATTATTATTATTATTATTTTATTGAATATTATTATTATATTAATTATTATTATTATTATTTAAATTTTAAATTATAAAAAGATTTGCAATTTATTTCCAACGTTCTAAATATTTATTTTTGGTATTTAATAATTTAATTTCCTTAAAATAATCTTTGGAAAATAATTCAAACGTACTAATAAATAGGAAATGTAAAAACTAGATTTCCAGACGGTTCGCGTCTCCAGAACATACTTGAGACATTTCAGAGGATTATTTCTTGAGGGTAAACGTCTTTTCGTCGTCCTCATTCAGAAATTCAAGTATGATATTGTCAGTATCATGACCATTTCATAATGTTTTTGTAAGATTCTGGTTTGCGTATTTGCATGTAGAGATGGCCTCCTGCAGATTTTAAGTTTCGGGACTTCAACTCGATCCGTTATCCATATTGTGATAGTTGTTCTAGATATTACTAAATAGTGTTTGACCATGTGCCGTATTGGAATGTTCAAAAGATTTTGCTGGACTGTAGAGATGTTGATATGCCCTGTTCGACAATCTATTCTTCGTGTGTAACCAATATCTGTCGACGTACAGTCTAACTCAGCGGCAGTTAATTGGACACCAACGTTGATGGTTGTCAAACATCTTCTTGTGCTACACAAGCAAATGACAGTTGTGTTGGACTTTATGGTATATGTCTGACTTTAATTTTTGAGGTGGTCTTTAGTTTTGAGGTGATAATTCAAAATTATTACGAAGGGCACTTTCTCTTCCTTAATTGACAACCATAGGCATTTGGAAGTTTGAAGAAGATTTATGAATTTTTCTTGATTATTTTACTATTTATTAAATTGTAGTAATTTTTAATGGTTTTATTAATTAAAAAATGTTCAACTGAATATTGTGGATGATCTCAGTTAATTAAATTTTACTTAATGCGGCAATTTTCTTCATCAAAAATTTTCCAAATGAAACATAACGATGATGCTTCTGTAAATTAAAATTCAATCCTCAAAAACACACACACAGTTGTGGTCATGTGTTGCGCCTGCATCTTTATTAGTGATGTGACAGATGCCATGTTTTTGTTCATCATCCGCGGATTTGCGGATGTCTTGATTTTAAGTATCCGCGGATGAGCGGATGTCGGATGCGGATTGTTTGATCCTGATATGATATAATATATAATATATATATATATATATTATATATAATATAATATATATATATAATTAATATATATATATATATATATATATTATATATATATAGTATATAATACTTATATATTATAATCTATATATATATATAATATTATATATATATATATAAAATATATATATATTATATATTATAATATAATATATATATAATTATATATTATATAATAAATATATATATATATTATATATATATATATAATATATTTATATATATTTCGAATCTTTGGCTACAATATATTATATAATGTGTGTTGACCAAGGTAGGGAACTGGAACCTAAGTCACATGCAACCCCTATACGTTCTTTGTCTCCACCTTCGCCCGTTAAAGAAGAGCCATTTTATCATGGATTATAAACTGTTTTTGCACTAGTATTGAAGTTCAAATATAGGAAGGTTGGGCTTTTTGAGAAGACATCAATTTTTTCTGCTGAGAGCCCAGCATTGCTAAATATCTCCCACTTGAACACTATTTGGAGGACAGACCAAGTATTTCCCTGCAAGTTTACTCAATGCGTGTGGTAATACATTTTGCTTTAACTTTCCACCAACTGATTGGATAATATTTGAATCTTAATCAATGTTTTTCTTTGGCTGGATAGCTTTTAACCACTGTTGCACTTACCGATCTTTTGTATAGTGCGTGTGTTGTTCATGCACTAACTGGAGCTGTAGAAATTCTTTCCAGTTGAATCTGCTTATGATTACTTGTATGAAGGTGTTGGGTCATCTGCCTAGATTTCGTTTTTTTCCTTCTAAATGGTGTACGTAATATTAGACTGTTTGGATTGGAACTTCTACAAGGTAAATAATAGAGATCTTTTTCTAAAATATGTTTATCAAAAAAAATACTTGCCTTTATTAACGGATCTAAGGTAAGTTGCAATATTGAAGGTCATGTAAGTCCAACAGAACCAAAGCGTTTTGCTAGCTCTAGTTTAGATACAATCTTTTCATTCTTTTTAAAACCGTCATGCATTTTCAATTTGAAGATGGTTTCAAAATGCTTCCCTTAGCTTTGGACTTAGTCGTATTACATCGGAGATCAGAAGCTGTAGAGGCGCCTGATTTTGTTTTGGTAGTTTCTCTGCAAATGGTTTCAATAGTCTTGTTATTGCGTGTGAATGAGATGTTCATTTTCCACATTAATTATAGTATGTTAGACGTTTGGATATACGCACTGGCTGTACGTACAACAGGTTCTTCGAGCAATACTTCTTTCCATCATATTGAAGTGTACTATTCGAGCGAGTTGGAATGTCGTTTGATAATACATTAAGATATGGAATTCTCAAGCAGTTTTTGAACTGCCTGTCAACTCATTGTCATTTTCATTGTCGTTTTGTCAAGTTCATCTTACAGTTTTTTAATGTATACATAATTTCTTTATCAAATCTCTGACAATAAACATCCGCGCAACATCCGCAAGGCAAAGGCGCGGATGCGGATGCAAATCTTTAATAATGTGTCGGATGCTCCGCGGTGTGGATGCGGATGCGATGTTCCTGCATCACTAATTTATGTCTTTACGGTACTTTACCTATAGCATTTGGTTTTTGGAAAAGTGAAAAGTTGGTATATTTTTTTATTTCAAAAGCAAGGCGAAAAAAAACAATTGTTGAACAACAAAAAATTGTTTTACTGTATACTCTGTAATGCACTATCTGAGTCAGAGTCGAAATTTGAATTTGACTGCTGGAGTCGGAAGTCCGGAGTCGGAGTCGAGTCGAAAATTTTGTTTAAGTGGAGTCGGAGTCGGAGTCGAAAAATTTTTGAACTAAGCTGGATCCGGAGTCGGAGTCGGAGTCGAAAAATTTTTTTTACGAGTGGAAGTCGGAGTCGGAGGTCGGAGTCGAAAAATCAAAATTTGAATTTAAGGAGTCGGAGTCGGAGTCGGAGTCGAAAAATTTATTTTACGACTCCGCAGCCCTGAGGAAAACCAAGGAGGTTAGCGCACTTTCGTTTGATGAAAGCCCGATTTGCTCGTCGAAGAGTATCCCTGCAACGGTTTACTAGCTGAATGAAAATTAGCAAGAGTGATAGGAGAAAGAGAATTTTTACACCCATACGCTACTGCTTCCTCTAGTCTGAAAGTGGCCAGTAGAACAAAGCACTAATCGAACCATGGATTATGAGGAGAGAAAGATTTAGTCGAAGAATGAATGAATCTGCTCACCCCATTGTGGCAATTATGAAAACTAACCACAATTAAAATAAGCACGTGTGGCCTTCTAGCAGGAAAATTGAAGGAGAGAATGAAAACACTTTTATTAATATCTTTTATTAAATGCAAAAATAAACCTTACTAAATGCAAAAAATACATACCATATACATATAATAAAATAAAGCTTTATATAATAATAATAAACCTTACTAAATGCATAAAATAAACATAGCATATACATATAATAAATCAAAGCAATAAAAAATAAGAAGCAGTATATTAACCACAGTTATGCCAATGATCCACAGATCTGTATGAATGCACACCACAAATATCAAAATAATTTTTATTTCAAATTACCTTAGGCGTAATATTACCCTCCCACTTTCAAATTTTCTTTTTCATTTAAACCCCGTGGCCAAATGTTCTCTCTTTTTCAGACTTCAATCAGCCGTTTTTTAGCTTCCACTCGGGGAAAACAATAGATTTAAATCTGCCGCTTTCACTTTCCTCTCTGGAAAACAACAGATTGGACTCGATCAGCCGCTTTCAGCTTCCTTTCGAGAAAACAACAGATTAGACTCAGCCGCTTTCAGCTTCCTCTCGAAAAAACAACAGATTGGACTCAGCCGCTTTCAGTTTCCTCTCGGGGAAACAATTCGTGCAGGGAGTGGGGAAAAATAATTGATTCCCCCCTTCAGCACGTTGAGGCAGGAAAAAGTCTTCCTCCTCTCCAATTCTCAGTTCAGCCAAAACAAAAAACAAAAAAACTGGACGGGGTTTCGTCCAGATTTTTTTCTTCCCAGCAGTACAAACTTAATTCAAAAATAAATCAATTTTGATACAAGTCTGTATCACAAAATCATCCAGTATATAAATATATAAATCCCTCAGGAAAAATTCGGTATCCTGAATTGATAGTGTCATAATGTACTTTTTTTTCTTGTAATTGAACGCAAAGGTTTAAAATAAACCTTATTTTGATATTTGTGGTGAGCGAACCGCATGCAAATTTGTTGATGATTCATAATACCTGGACTCGCACTTACTTACTACACCATCAACGATTACAGCTCCCACCTTATCGATATAGAAGTCGAAGCGTCACCAGAGTCAAAACATTCATTCCATTTATAGTTAAGGCGGCTCCACGCATGCACGGAGTTCATCGAACTCTTTGCCAAACACCTCATGTGTGTATGGGTCATTTTTGGCAAAGCTTTGCTCATTTGCTTGGTTTGCCAAATACACAAATCTTTTCCACATTCGCTTATGAGGAAAAAACAAATACAAAGCGCAAAGATTCAAGGGTTTGACAAACTCCACATGTGTGGAGCAGCCTTAACTTGATCATATAATAATTAGAATCACTATGGTTCAGGTATTTGCGTGCAATTTTCGAATTTCAGTTTAAGGTTCACGCTCTTGAGTTTCAAGCTTTCAAGAATAAGAATTTAAACTTACTGGTCTGATTGTTAAATGCTAATATCTATAGGGTTCTCCGATTTTGATATTTAACCCTGGGACTTGGATGATTGGATCATATAATAAACATATTAGTTAGTATTGTGGTATTTATAAGTAACTTTTTAATTTCAATTCAAAGTTCCCGTTCCCGAACTATATAGACCGTTTTAATTTTGGTCATTTGTGCTTCCTCTCGATAAGAAATGTTTACCCAGTTTTAGCACGAATTTCGTGCATAAACGAACGCGATTTCTCATAAAAGTCACTTTTGTTTACAAACAATTGGAATCAGTTGTTGTGATGGAGCACGTGGTTTTAGAATAAACAAATGGTTCATAGCAACTGATCAACTATTGTGGTGGAGTTTATCGATTTGGATGAAATTAGATTAAAGTCAATTTTATTGAATGAAACATTCTCAATTAAAACTGGCATACCAACACATGATACCTCGCCACCATCTTCGTAAGAACGTGCTAAATTCGGCAAGCACGGGAAATATATAGCAACCTTACAGAATTACGAAAATTCCTTACGTTTGGTCACAATCTAATCACAGTATAAATATATCTACTATGATCTAATAATATTAAATTGTGGTTTGGTGAACATTTTTCACGATTTTTACGCTAAGTTTGACAAAAACGGATGCAAACTGAAGCATTTCTTACGTTTCGTAAGCACAAATGCAAAAAAAACGATAATGGCTATATTTGCTAAATTTTATTGATTCTACCAAAGAATTCTCAAGTAAATACATTAGAAACATAGATACAGTAAGAATTAAGCCACATGGGCCTATCGACACTGTCCCAGTCAACCCACCAACCATGCAAACATGCTCTCATGCAAATCCACAAAGCACCCTAGGGCTTGTCAAATTCCTGTAACTAAAATCCACCAGTTTGGCTTTGTCAAAAAAAAAAAAATGATATATGATACCCAAAATAACTACCTTACCTTAATAACTAAAGCTGCGTTTCCAGAAGTCCGAGTGCAGCCCATGTGCAAAATCGACTCGGAAACGCTTCGAATTGAAAAAATTACATTAACCAATCAGAGAACAGGAAATTTGAGTAACTGGAAACGGCCGAGCGCGCCCGTCGGATCAGCTGACAATTGTAAACAATACTCTTATACTTATGGTCACATATGCAGTATGACATTAATAACTACTGTAACTAAAAACCAGCCAATTTGGCTTCGTATATGACTATATCTATATACTATATGATACCTAACCCATCCATATACCTATCCAACCCTTTCTTTTTGCAATCGAGTCACACTTAACAACCTCCTGTGGCAAACCATTCCAAAATTTAACAACACTATTGCTGAAAGAATGCTTTCTTATATCAAGATGGCATGCTTTCTTCCATCCGTGCTCTGGATCTTAGAACCATATATTAGTCAAAGTTTACCCATTAGATTATGGTTTTATGATTATGATTATCACAGGATATACTCTAAAAAAATAATAATGAAAACGAAAATCGTGGCTCTCTTTAGGAAAAAAAATTACAGCCTCTCAAAGTTGTTAAAATTCCCATAGACTTTTCATTTTTGATCCATCAAGGTTAGGTCTCATATCAAGCCCTCTAGTTCAGGTTATGAAAAGTTTTATTATGTATACACAGAGAAAATCTATTTAGAATTAACATCTTATCATAACCAAGAGACTAGGGTTGGTCCTAAAATGTGCACTAGGCCCACTTATAAATTTTTTAAAGCCTATGGGAAAATTTTAAACTTTGAGAGGCTCTAACTTTTTTTCCTAAAGACTTAAATCATTTTTTTTTTTTTTTAAGCTTCATTATTTTTTTTTTTTAGATTATCCGATTTAAAAAAAAATTTTTTTTTAAAAAAATCCTATGGGATTTTTAGCAACTTTGAGAGGCTAACTTTTTTTTCTTAAAGAGAGCGATGATTTTCGTTTTCATTATTCTTCATTATTATTTTTCTACAGTATATCCTGTGCTTTTTATAAAAATCGGGGGTGACACCCCTCTGCACTACTATTACTATAATTATAAATTAGAATCCATATGGTGGTTCAAATATTTGTGTAATTTTTGAATTTCACTTCATTATGGTATAGTCTACATGCATGAGTTACGTCTTTATATTTAGAAATTTATTTTTCTTAAAATTTTTTAAATGTTATACCTATTTATAGAGGGAACCAGATCTGAATATTGAACCACAGATTGAACTCTATGACTTAGACCATTTAAGCAGCCTATCATTGGAAGGATTTTTGTTTCTGTTTGCAAGTGATGGATGGGAGTAGAGGGGAGATAGCCTGTTATTACTCTTGAAGCTCTGTTTCGCACGTTTCCTGTTTTTGGATATGGTCTTTGTTGATGTGGGGGCCGAAGCGGGTGGTGCATGTTTAGATGGGGACGAGATGTCTGAAATTTTTTGTAGGGGCTTTTTTTTTTTTTTTTTTTTTGGCCAAAATTTGTTCCCTTTAGCACTTTCATCACATTCAGTTTGTGTGGCTTTGGAGATGATGATGTTTATGTGGGGGTGAACTTCATACATGTGGGTATACAGTGCTGCTGATCTGTCCTGCATTTTACCAGCAAAGACTTCTCCATCAAAAGTGTGCAGAATTGACCATGTCCTTTGATGTCATTAATCCTCTCTCTTCAGCATTTCCAGAGGAGTGTCTCATTAAGTACCTGAAGAAAACTAAACTCTATTCATTGGTAGGAAGAACTTGATTAAGCAATCATAGAGGTAAATTTTGATATTGATTTTGAACTGCTGTCCTTTTTAATTTAAGCGCTCATGTTGGTGTCTTATTACTCTTATACCAATGTTTAGCTAAATTGTGATCAGTGTTCTTCTGATATGCATTCATTTTACATACTGCATTTGGATCTTCCATCACTTCTGTATGTGCTGAT
>JABUQX010115587.1:0-42500 GCA_015478945.1 Trachelipus rathkii | reverse complement strand
ATATTTTTATATTTATAAATATATATGTATATATATATATATATATATATATATATATATATATATATATATATAATATCATTATTATTATTATTATTATTATTATTATTATTATTATTTTTATTATTATTATTGGTATTTATTATTATTTAAATTATTGACCATGCTACCACTGAACTTCTAATATTTAATAAAGAATTTTTAAGAAGTTATGTATCTGAAAACAAAAAACTTATAGAAGACACATTTAAAAATATGAAATATACAAAAGTTTAAAAGGAATAAAAAATAGGGTCACTATAATATATATATATATATATATATATATATATATATATATATATATATATATATATATATATATATATATATATATACTCATATATATATATTTATATATATATATATATATATATATATAGTACATATATATCCCATATATATATATTTTAAAGACTGTCTCATCCCAGCCTTCAGTACATTTAATTGAGTTTTTTTTTTAAAAAAGAGATTGCTTCCATAATCCCAGACCCACTTCCCAACAAAATCTAACCTTTAACCTTCTATGAGGGTTAAGAATAAGAAAGAAATATAAAGAATATTTACCACTCCAGATCAAATATTAGGATAATGTTTTAGGTGTAGAGAGACATGCCTTAAAATTTTTGATAAGGATGTACCACAGCAATCAAGCTTGGAGTTGTCAGTTTTCATACAAAAATTCTAAGATGCAACACCCCTTGTTCTACAAGATTTTTTTAATGCAATTAAATATCTCTATGAAATACCTGCTGAGCTGTCTACATACAGAAAATAGAAAGCATTCCTAATTTCTAGAAATTTCAATTTTATTTTGCTGAAGCTCATGCTATTGTTTTAAATTGAAAGATATAAATTTTGTTCAGCATTTCTTTTGTCTTTTTCCACTCATTGAAAACTTTTATTCTGTTGTACCCAATCTGGTACTCTTGACTGACTTATGACAGATTCTGGGTAAATACTCTAATTTCTCAGCTTAAATTTTCTAATATTGGCTTTATGTGCTTAGTTTTTATATCAAAGCTAAATAGACAACTCATTAAAAAGTAATATAATATTAGAGAGGAAGTATGTAAAACTTAATCTAGAAATGATAACAGAATTTAATGAACCATGAAAGATGACTTTCTCTTATATTAATGGAAATCAAATATCTTCATAATTTATCTAGCCCTTTCTTTTGAAATAAATATTTATTATTTTATTAATTTCCTTAAGATAAATAGTTTAGGGTAATGTATGGTAAATTTTTTGGTTATTAAATTGTAAGCATTAGTTGAAAAATTATTACTTATTTAGATAATAAGTTCTGCATTAGATACTTCACTCTGTTTTTAAAAAATATCTTTTTAAAATTTTTGAAGGTGAAGCTCCATATTAATCCACTTCAGTGCCTTCAAGATGAACCCATCCATATTGCAGCAAGTAATCTACCACCTAGCAGCAATGTGACTCTCGTGTCTGCTATTACAGATGATAGAGGGAATTCTTTTCTAACAAATACTCATTATAGGTAATAAAAAATATTTACCCCAAATTACTCAAGAGATATAAAATTGTAATATGAAACTAATCATCACTTTTGCTTTAACTTTTTCTTTACTTCCATGATATTAGTTGATACTTGGTAAAAATATTAAGAAACCCCAAGTTGTCATTGTTATCCCATGGGTAATGTAGGAAATCTTATGTTGATTAATTGTAAATTATTATCCTTTTCCAAAAAAAATAACAGTGCATACAAATATAGTATGTTTCATAAGTTTAATTAAATTATTTTATCAAAAGACAAGTTGATCATTACTTATTTATTAGACCTACCTCATTTTTTTTTTCTTTCAAAAACTTGAAAAAATTAATTAAAATTTAATTAATTAGGAAGGTTTTATTATTCTACCCTCACAAGTATAAAGGATCGTTCTTTGGTATACTTTTTCTGAAATTAATTTTTTTTTTTTTTTTTTTTTTTCAAACAAGAAAATAATATTTTCTACTGCATTTCTAATCTATTTTTTGAGAAAAACAATCTGAGAAGCAATAGCTTAGCCCAAATATTTTTAGTAATAAATAAAAATTTTATTTACAGTATTTTAGTAAAACAGTTAGAGTGGATAAATAATACAGATTATATGTTTAAGCATTCATTTTACTAATGGACTTTCTAATTTTCATTCAGCCTAAAATCATTGTACATATAAAATTCAATGGGTCAAGTGTACTTTAACTAAATGGGATTTGATGGTCTCCTTAGTTCTGACAAAATTTTGTGGCCTCTTAGCGGAACCATTCACATACCATATATACAGAATACTATGGCATGGTTCTCACATCTGGGAGAAACTCCAGTGTAGCTTATCTTTTGGATAGCATTCTCCACATAGCAAAATTACTTATAAATCGTTCTTTACTTTCTAGTGTCACATTGGCATTTTTTTTTTTTTTATATAACAATGGCAGGTATTCAAGGAAACTAATCATTTACCCTCCACCACCCTTATGATGCCCTTGCAGTACAAGTCTTCTCATGTAAATTTTGTGTGGTTGACAACTATCAGATTATTCAATGTTGCACCTTCTCCTACTTCCTAGCAGCTTCTGCTTTGTGAAAATCTTTGCCATCATCTTCTTTTTCTCTGCTAATCAATTTTCCTTGTTATTTCTCTTTTTTTTCGCTGTTTTAGTAAATCTTCCTCGTTTCTAAGCTTTCTTCTGTACCAACCTGAGAAAATGGTTTTAAAAACGAGCTTGAGTGAGTCTTCTTATATTTCGCATCTTTTAACAGAAGGCCTTACCCTATGATGATATATAATATATATATATAATATATATAATATATATATATATAATTATATATATATAATATATATATATATATATATATATATATATATTTATTAATTTATATTTTATAAATATCTATATATATACCTATATTATATATATATTACCTATATATATATCTTATCTTCTTATCTTCATCTTCCTCTTTTTCCCCAAGACTGGTAAGGTGCTGACAAGCATCAGAAAGAAAAGTAGTAGAAGAATATGACACAAGTCGATAAGAAAGCCCCAGCTTACCGCCCTCAATACCCCTTTTTACATCGTCGCAGTCAGAAATCCCCTACAGCTTACGGGACCGCGACGACCCATCAGTATGCATATCGTCAAGTTAGTGGTTCATCTCCTGGCGGACCACAACCATACCACCCTCACAAAATCCCGCCATTCACTCCTATTATGCACCTTTATTCACGCTCTGTCAAACTCACATTTCTCTCTTCAAGGTCTTTTACTGACTCAATCACTTTTTCTTCGGGTCTCCCAGCCGGCGATTCCCACACACTCACCACTATACATCTGCTTAACAAACCGACTATCATTCTTCCTTTAAAGATGACCAAAACATCTCAATGTACTTTCATATTTTTACCCCTTCTTCACACCACATAACTCTTTATACGTTCATCCTCATTTTATCAATTCTTTTTCACACCTAACACGCCCTAAGATGTCCATCTGAAACACATTGAACTTATATTATATATATATATACATATATATTAATATTATATATAAATATATATATATATATATAATGATTATATATATATATATATATATATTATATTATTATATATATATATATATAATATTATATATATATATATATATATATATATATATATATATATATATATATAAATATATATATATATATTATATATATATATATATAGTACGGAATATATATATATATATATATATATATTATATAATATATATATATATATATTATATATATATATAGTATATATATTATATATATATATATAATATATATATATATATATATATATAATTATATATATATATACCTATACCTTATACATACTTTCTGCTCCCTGGCCCACTTAATTGGGGCACACTGCTTCCAAGGAAGCCGGCGCCGCCACCAAGCAGTTCCACAGGTCAGAGAAGAGATACAGAAAGACGGTCAGGGGCGTACGAGAGCTGGCATCTCAGAGGAGTGCTCTATTGCTATCTGAGAATTGTGGCATCTGTGCAAGTGGGGAGTGACGTGTCTAGTTAAATCTATGTTTATATTGCATGAGTCCTCGGGTGGTGACCCGATCGCACGAGCGAGCCATTTGGCTTCCTCTTTGACAGCTTTCTTCCTTTGGGAGAGTTATTGAGGAGGGGTATTTATTAAAGTATTATTTGGGCGGTTGTGAAGGTCAAGTAGTTTGTAGGTGGGTATGGAAATGTGAAGTCCATGGCCTATTGGGAGCATTATAAATATATTATAAGTATTATAATAAATTTAGATGAAGAAGGGGAGATTTTAGTCTTTGTCGAGGGGATTTGGAGAGAATTTGGTGACTATGAATGGTTGGGTAACGGGCCTTCTGGTAAATTGGTCCCTACCATCATCCAGATGTGATGGAAATGGGAGGATGGAGGTCATCGTGAAATGTATTGGTGGTTTTAGCAACCTGTGTAATAACTCTTAGGCTGGCGATTTGGGAGATGTAGTATTATTGCGTTTGATTGAAATTCGCAGGAACCATGCTGGGGAAGGCGTAATTTAGTTAGTTCTAGGAGTTGCCTTATAGATATTAGTTAGTGTGTGTTTCTGTCGCTGAATTGTGTGGGAAAAGGTTCGGAGGGTGTTTAGTTTTCGTTGAGTTGATGAAGTGAATTGTCCAATATGGGCGAAAACGTCATGTGGTGTCGTATGTAAGTCCTATATTTTGGGGTTTTTGTTAGTGGGAGGGTTTCATTCTTATTGTTAGAGTATAAGGGATGGAGAGGATTGATGTCGGTCGGTGGTTAAATATAGGACTTAAGGGGGGATGCTGTCATCTGTGGTGATTAACCAGTTTCTAAAGAAGTGTAGTATCTTGAGCTAGTTGTGTGGCTGTGTTTAGTCTGGGTTGGGAAATAAGGCTAATGTCGGTCTGCATACGTGATTAGTTTGGTGGAGTGGGTGGATTGGGGGGTAGGTCTGCCAGTGAAAGTTGAAAAAATGAGAGGAGAATGGCTCCCTGTGCGGACCGTCGTTTTGTAATTGATTGAAGTTGGGAAAGGTTTGTTTTTATATAATACTGTGCAAAAACGTTGGTGATTGAAATTGGAAAGCCATTTTTTGTCATTTTTCTAATGGAGAATGGGATTTTTTGAATTAGAGGTGTGTGGGACTGTGTCAAAGAGCTTGTCTAATGTCTATTGCAGTTGATATTGATCTATGAAGGCTGATTGGTTTGAACCGTTAATGATGTTTGCTGGAGAAGTGCAGGGCTGTGGTTGTGAG
Organism: Trachelipus rathkii; assembly: GCA_015478945.1. Lineage (NCBI taxonomy): Eukaryota > Metazoa > Arthropoda > Malacostraca > Isopoda > Trachelipodidae > Trachelipus > Trachelipus rathkii. Next base: position 37,150 of record JABUQX010115587.1, on the reverse strand, counting down.
CTGGATCTGCTTTTTAAATCCGTGTTGGAAGTCTGCGAGAGGAATAGATTGGGAAAATTTTATTAATATTAATTTCTCTAGCAATTTACTGATGGAAAAAAGCAGAGAATTGGGCGATAGAAGGAAGGGGAGTTGGGGCTTTTTTGGTTTGAGTTTAGGGATTAGGTATGCTTGTTCCAGATTTTGGGAATGTAGTTGAGTTGCCAGGATTTATTGAAAGTCTGTAATTAGGAGTTGCTTATCTCCCAGGTGTTTAAGTGCAGTTATGGAATGGAGATCTTGGGCCTGATGCTGATGAGTTGTAGGTTTAATGGTTCTTTTATCATGATTGTGTGAATGAGGTATTCGGTGAGATCTAGTTTGAGTTTTTCAAGTTGTTTTATTTGTTTTCTGTTATCGGGTGAGTTGGTTTCGGAGATCTTAGCGTAAGATTAGCGAGACTGTCTGCTTGTTGTTAGGGAGAGGAGGTTGTTAGGTAGAGATGGATTGTCTCTTGTCATTTCGTGAGATGTGGATGTCGATCAGTGAATTTTCTATTCTAGTCATTTATGTTTCGGAATGTTTAACCTTTTTGATAACTGCAGGTTTTCTTATTGTCTTTGCGTGAGATGTTTTGTTGGAGGTATTCAGAGAATTTTTAGTAGTGTTGGTGGTTATGAGATAGATATATTATATGATTTAATTTGTTATTTGTTAAAAATAAAGGAGTATATAGATTGAGTTTTCGAAGGGAGTTTCTTTGTTTAATGAGTTGCTATGATTCGGGTTTAGTTTCGCGATTGTCATGATTATTCTGTGTCCTTGCGTATGTGTAGGTTGCCCAGATTTGATAAACTGTTTTGTTTAAGTGAGTGATGAAGGTGAGAAGGGATGTTATGTGGATTTGTGTTGGGTTAATGTGAGTTTCAATATAATTAGTTATTCGCGGCCAGTTTGCTTTTTGTAGTTAGTGTATGTTATAGTTTTTTTTTGGGGGTGATGGGGGAGTTTAGCGGAATAAAGAATGGAGGATGCGTCCGATTGTAGCCAGGTCAGTAATGTGTCCCAAGTAAGTATATATATATATATATATATATACATATATATATTATAAATATATATATATATAATATATATATTATATATATAATATATATTATATATATATATATATATATATTATACTATATAATATATATATATATAATTAAAATAAAATATTTTTATTAAAATTATAATACACTGTTAATGTTTTCTATTGAAAGTTAAAAAGAACATAATCTTTACCGTGTTGTCACTTTTATCCTTTCAGATCAGATGAGAATGGAACGATTGATCTTTCACGGGACCCTTCATTGGATGGCAGCTACAAAGGTTTATTTCCTATGGGCCCCATTGGTGCTTTACACCCAGCTCCAAATACTTTTAAATATAATCGGTACTTGAAAGGAGATGTTACTACTCCATTGGTTGTAAGTATGAGCTTGGAGATGATTACTTCTCCTCTATTTTGTATTAGCTAACTAATCATATACCGTATGTGTAAATTATTATCCAGTCCTACTTGCTATTTTATATATATACTATATATTATATGTTACGGAGAGATTGACGAGCGAAACTGACGCAGTCAATCCCCGAGAAATTCTAAGAATTACTAAAAATCTAAGTTTAAAAATAAAGCAAATAATAAACAAATATTTACACACCTCCTAACGACAACGACGAAACCAATTACTCGAAGGTGAAGATCACTTGGTACCGTAGACCATAATTAAGAGGGAGTATCTGTCAAAGGAAAGAACCAGACTTTGTCCAACAGCGGATTCACTTGAGAGGACTTCCTGGCTTGCTTTGACAGGCAGTTGATTGGTCGTGATTGGTAACTTTCGTCTACTTTATAACTTACCAAATGTTTAAAACACCAAAGAAAGGAATTGCTTATTGTTTGCTACTTTAATAGAAAGACGGAGAATACAAATTAAATAAAATAAAAAGAGGTTATTAAGAGACTATAAACTGTTTTAATAAAGTACCTTGCTATGATGTGATGAAATGAAATATAAATAACTATGCTGGACCTCAATCGAGTTTCCAGCTAGTATACGAAATCAATGAAGTACTGGCTATGAATAAATAATAACCTCAACGAAATGATACTAGGATGTAAACTGACTATATGAATAATTATCCCCACGAGAATTATATTACAACAGTTATATAAATTAAATTAACAGAAAAACCTTTACCGCGATTTAAAAACACCAAATTAACTGATAAGTTAATTTTAACACCAATTATAATTAAAGAATAAGTTTCACTCTAGAAAGTTTTCAGAGTTTAAAGTGTGCACACGTTTATCAAGATCCACTAAAAGTTTGGAAATCTATAGTTCTGATTATTAACGTATGTTAATTATATGGCAATTATATATTCTTAGTTTAATATTATTTACACTGTCACTATAACGAAGTTTCTTTTCTTCTATAACAATTTAAGTTGAGATTAAGGAAGTTATTGAAAAGTTTATAACTTGAATGTTCCACGAAGGTTGCTCAATTTGAGTCTCTATCAATGTTAACTTTTAAATCAATAAAACTGAAACAGTTCCAGGAGTAAAGTAGGTGAATTGTTAGAAAGCTCTGATGCAATAAGCTGAATTAGCCACGATGAAAAGTTGGTGCAGCAAGTAAGTCATAAACCAGGAAAAGCAGCAAAATGAACAAGACAAAAAAAAAAGGGGTAAAATAAACCGGAAAAAAAAACCCTGGTGGAAAAATTAAAGTTACTATATTATTCTTAAATATTAATTTATGAAATTATACTTAATTAAACGATTTTACTGACCCTTAAAGACACAGCTTTTCGGATGGGGTTTTTTCTTTCTCAATCAAATATGATAGTAGAATTGCGAGACTTTCCACCAGACGCTATTACAATCTCTGGAAACTATAGCTAAGTATTAAAATATTGTCTTTTATCGAATTAAATTACGAATGATTATGCGATTAATTATGAGATGTATTAAACAGACATTTATTACAACATATAAGCAAATTAATAAGTTTTTAATATATCTTAAACACACCTGGAACAGCTATTGATCTGATCTGGATCTGTGTTAATTGGACAATTTGAACGATCCAACTCTTTCAACATCAATATTTCAATGAACGTCTAATATCGGTACGTCTAATCTTGGTATGTCAAAATCTAGTGTGCTATTATCTCAATTTTATAAACTAAGCACAACAACATATATAAAAACTAATAGGTAAATAAAGATCAACAATACTATTCTCTGAAACAATAATGATAGTTAGTATATTTGTCTGAATTTTTAAGTTGGTAATATCTGAAGTAAATAAATGAATAATTATGTTGCAGAATAATGACCATGTTTTCAGTCACAATACTGCTCTTAGCAAAATACAATATACTAAATATAGAACACACGTTAAACACCATGTAGGGTCCGAAGCTCCCTAAACAATCCCCCCCCTGCTAAGCATTAAGCCCCCCTTAAGAAGTCAATGGGTTATGATGAAAACAACAAAATTTTTGAAATAAGCAAACATGTTACTAAAAAAAACCAGTCTTCAAGGAAAGAAATATGAATTTCAATAAATAATATCCTGAATAAATATATTAAATAAGTTCAGCATTTTCCCAAAATCACTACTAACTACCTAAGCCAGTCTTCTATAAACTAAGAACTAAAATAAAATAGGTAAATAAATAACAAAATAAACAACAAAGAAAACTCACTTTATAAACAAAATACTTTTAATAAATCAATAAAAGTAAAAATGCTCAAAAATAATAAAATATAACCTTGACAATTAAATTTACAAATTTATTTTTTCCTTTAAATGTATCCATGATCTACTTTTTAAATCCATATGCAGATGAACTTGTCATCCACTCATCCTCATCATAAATCATCGTTATTAATTTTTGAATGGCATTTACTCTTTGGGCCTCATTGAAACTTTCCCAATGGACCTGTTGCATAGTAGAGCGCAGTCCGAGTCTCAAAGTTCGTTCTACCGTATAATCAATATGACCCCCCACTGAGGAACTAGGTGGTGGAACATTATACATTTGTCCTACAGCAATATTGGATCGATTATCAGAAACAGGCAAAGAAACAGGTGGTGGCAATGAAACAGGTGGAGGGATATTAAATGTACCTCCTACTGATGAATAATTTACCAAGTTAGAGGGATTAATGGGAGGTGGTGGTACATTACACATGATTGGAGGAGTATCAAAAGCCTGTGATGGTGGGACAAAAGATGTACTCTGACCACATCCTGAGGAACCGTCATACCCATGGGATGAATATGTGGGCTCTAGTATTTTATCAAACTCAGGATAATAATCAGAAGTAGATGGTTGTGAGCCATCCCCATACCCATATGAATAATTTCTACCCCCACTCGCATTTGAACCACGTACATCCCTAGAGTAGGGTGTATTAAACCTAGAAATGCGAGATTGCAATGGTTGTTGAGGAAGGAAACATTGCCGATATTTATCCATCATGGCTATTAAGAATAATCGGTTTGGGTGAAGGCCATCGGTCAATAAAGGAGAATTTAAATGCTTGCTCAATTTACGATAGTATTGACGATGAGGGACTGAAATGGTTTTATCACTATATTCCCCTATCCCATGATGGTAATCAAGTATCTCATTACCCCAGAGTACATTTTTATGTGGCCATTTAAAATGTGCCGAAGCTAATGAGTCAAATTTGTCAAAGCTACGAATAGAGTGGTCTTGCATTGAGTCTATGTTTAGGTCTGGGTCATTCTCACAAGGGTCTACGTCTGATGTTCCCCAAGACTTAACTAATCTACCCATATTAAAAGCATACATGTCTTGTATCGGCGGTAACATCAAATAAACTTTTGCTCTAGCATTCTTTTTCATAACCATTTCAACAATCTGCGTCATAATCTTTGGCACCTCATCCACACTGAAATTATGAGTCGGTTCAAAAACTTTTACTCTCCTTCCATGCTCATGTATCATATATCTCGCTTGCCAAGCCATTGGAGTAAGGGCTCCTAAAAGTACAAAATCTACATAGGGTGTCATAAATTTCTCTACCCTGGGAACGCAATCCGATAATCGCCGTCCCGGGCTATAATCAGCTTTAACATCAAGTCCATACTTCCTGAGTAACAATGTCTTTTCATTTAGAAAAAGAGACACCTTAGAATCCCCAATAATGAGCATCAGCGGCATCTTTTCCTCTGTTGTTTTCTAAGTCCAAATCAAATAACAGCGTCTGATATGAAAACACGAGTGGTCTCGCTACCAACCCTCCTTTAACCTATAATAAAATAAACCATACCATGACTACTTTTAATGCAATTATGTCACATAAATCATAAATAAAAGGAAATGAATCAAAGAAATCAATGTTAATAAAAATTTGCTAAATCCACGAATATTGACAATTTACTTAATGTAACCACGTTGTATCAAATATGTTTCCAAATTCTTTCTTATTGACATAACAAGAGAGCCATGAAAATCAAACACCATTTATTTTATGTTATAACCATTAAATTTAAACGAACCAATTCACATTGTACACTACCTTCACCGCTGCGTGAAGCGAAATATCACGAGAATATAAAAACCAATTATAACTGATAATTTTTGCTATAGACTATATTTTATTATAATTAATAAGAAGAAAATAAAAATCATAAATGAAATAATAAAATCAGTAATAGTAAATATGAGTTATAAATACTCTCGTTGAATATAATAACATCATATTTCTTACCATAATACATTATTTTGAAGATTTTATTTCAAACCTGTGACTATAAGATTAGATTGATTTATAACGCGTCTCAGTGTCATCACGACATCATGATCATCATCTCATCTATTTCAATGAACCTCAACGGTCTCTAAAAGAATATCATCTAGGATCTATGCTAAATAAGAATAGGAAAAACTGGTAGCTACAAAGATTAGGGTTAGCACATAATAACAAAAAAAGATAAATGAAATAAAATATATTAATGATTTCTCAAAATATTTGTTATCCTTGCAGGGATATATTTTTTTTCAGTTCATGTAACAGGTTAACAGAATCTTTTTTTAATTCTACAATTCCAAATTTGTCTGAGTAAAACTAAATGTATTCAAGTATTAAAGTCAATAATTAAAATGTCAATGGTATAATCAGTCGCAGTCACGCGTCTATAAATAAATAAACTTTAATTAAATAATTAGTCTTTGATTAGGTTCTCCTGTGAGACCTTAAATACTCTATCGGAGTCGACATTACGTTTGGCAACTCAATGACCGGACCCATACGGCGTGTATGCGGTCTCGGAGGTAGTCGTGAGGACTCCTCTGCATTCAAAGAAACAAGAAAAACATCTGAGTCATACAATTGAACCTGAGTAGCATCTCCGATTACTTCTCCTAACACTTGAAAAGATTGTGTTGAACGATTCGAACTAGGTACTACAACAGACTCCTCCTCATTAGTTACTGACAACCTCCTAATTCCCCCCTGATTCGGTGGGCTAAAACCATAAAATTCAGTTAATTGAGATTGCGAAGACCCACTAAAATCTATAGACGACCCAGGTGAGGTTCTGTTAACCGTAACCTCCCTCTCGGATATATTCTCACTAAATTGTATAGAAAATGACCAGTTTGAGGAGGGTCTATCCCTAAAATATGCACATAATGAGTTAGGAGTACTACGGTCGACTACTGAACGATCTGTCTGTGTTGAAGTTTCTTTTGTCAAAGTGTCTAAGTTATCTGTGTCAATGTTAGGTTCTAACATAGATGAAGTTAGTATAGAAGGGTATTGAAAATAAGTTGGATAATCATGGGGATACATGTCATGATAGTCTAACACTGGCGTTTGTATGTCATTCTCTGCAGTCAAACTATTTTCCTCACTAATATTTCCAACGTCCGAAGTCTGAATGTCAGGTATTTCGTCTATAACCGGTCCCCTGTCAGAAAAACCTAAACCCACTTGGTCATCCGTGATTGGGAAATATTCATGTGTAGGAGTTGTAAATTGAACAGTGGATCTTACACTTACTCGAGACTGCAACGACTCGTCAGTTCCCTCTACAATAACAATCCCGTCTTCCCGTCTATGTCCCTTTTGAACTACTTCTATGTTATTTGATAAATCTGGTAATTGAGCAAATACATCTAAAGCTATGGGATTGAAATTAAAATGCAAAAACCCTTCAAAGTCTGTGTCATCTTCTTCAATAGGATCTAAACTCTGATCAAATAAAGAAGTATCTAAAGTCAATTCGGAATCTTTAGTAACGTCTAAGTCGTCTTCACAAACACTGTCAGAATCTACTACTAACTTATCGTCATCTACTTCGTCAACATCGTCAGAGAAAAATCTATCACTAAGATCCTTATTTCTACTAAGATATCTTCTTAAATAATGAGGGATATCTATCCATCCTCTCAAATGTGAAAAGTGTACTTTCTGTGCCCGATCTGTAGGATTATTAAATCGGCGAATAACATAAGTTACTCGATTTTCATTAACCTCTTCCACAACAAAAGGCCCTTCCCAACGGCTTTTAAACTTCATAGTAGTGCTGGGGCCAGTCCTAATTACCTTCCGGGCTACTTTTTGTCCCTTCCTAAAAGGTCTAAAATTGGCACTCCCCTCCTTCCAATATTGGGGAAACGTATGGGTCGGAGAGTGTGCTTTCTGCAATAAAAAGTCCGAAGGTGACATATCCAATGAGCTGTGCAAGGTATTATTGTAAATGAGGATTGAAGAAGCCAATTCCTCATCCCAATTTGCTGGTTGTTCTAAGACCAGACATTTAAGTATTTGTATCAAGCTGCGGTTGAAACGTTCACATACACCGTTACTTGAGGGGTGAAGTGGTGACGTTCTTACATGCCTGATATTAGCATCCTCAAGCACCTGCTGAAAGATATGCGATGTGAACTCTGTTCCATTATCAGTGAGAAGCCGAGTGGGAACCCTAGGAAGAAAAGGAAGTATATGCTGTTTAAATTTAGTAGACACGGTCAAGCTAGACTTATCACTGATAGGAACGACAGCGGCCCATTTAGAAAAATGATCTATGAGGACTATACAATATTTACTTCCCTTGAAGGTTTTAGGGAATTGAAGCAAGTCCATTGCACAGAGATCAAAGGGCTCTGTGGCTAGGATTTTCAACATTAGAGGGGTTACATTGGATGAAAAAGTCTTCTGCCTTTGACACACTGGACAACATTTAACTACATCCGAGACTACTTGATTTACTCTAGGGCTCCAAAATTTCTTATATACGAGTTGTAGTAACTTATTTCATCCAATGTGTGCGCATGATACATGTAAACTAACAACTATGTGTACTAAAAGGTCCTGGGAGACTAGATACAACATCTTCCCGGCCTTAGACCTATAATATAATATTCCATCCTCACATGCAATCTGGTTTCTAAATGTTCGGAAATGCTGGGACACCAATCTCCAATCAAATATATGATCTGGTTTCTCTAAACCTTTCCTAATCATTCTAAGATTTCTATCATTCTTCTGATCATCTATAATTTCTATCTCCTCTAAATGATGGTCAGAAAGGACGGTTATATTTTTCATAGGTACCGTACAGTTCCGTGAAAAATCTTTACTATTTACATTATATCCTTCCGTGACAACCTGTATTTTCCGTCCCTCTAAGTGCAACAACTGATGACGGGCCATATCGGGCAATAAATGATTGTCCCGCAACGCCGCAGTACCCAATATCAACGCATGGTCCTCCATGTATTTATGAGGAACTATGAAAAATGCTCCTGGCTGAGTTGTAAATCCTGTTTCAAAATTCAACCGTATATTAATAAAATGCGAAATCGGGATTCGTTTCTTGTTACCGAATCCACTAATGGCTTTTACGCCTACCTCAGCGGAAGGTAACATCACCTTGTCCTCATCTAAAACTGTAATTACCTCAGAGCTAATTAAGTTAATCCCAGCTCCGCTGTCCACAAGACAATCAAAGCGAGGTGATGTCTTTCATCCTATTTAAAAATTACATCATTGACAACTTGTCATTCAAATCATACCTGGAAAAATAGTTTATTCAAATTAGTTTTTCAAAATTTAGTTTATTGGAGAACACATCAAAATATATCAACACTTATATCACATTACTTTAGAATTGCAGATAACTATATTTCAGACATTTTCTATTTTAAAGACTATTTTACATCAAATATCAATCCCTTGTACATGAAACGCTAAGGCAACAAGATACTACTTTAAAATTGTCACATGGATCAAGATAAGGACGTGATTTCTGTGGTCTTTCTTCTCTATTGGATTTTTCCTCAGCATATCCGTTACTAGCATTACTATAACTATTTCGTGTAACCTTTTTCACCGCTCCTGACAACGTATTCTTTTCCTTCCCACGAGGTGGTGTAAGAGGTACACATTCAATTTCCTGATTCCCACGAGATTCATTCCTATATTCATTCTCATATTCGTTTCTGGATGGACACCTCATACCAGAATGAGGTCCCTTACAAAATGGACAACTAAAACTACGATTTCCTGAGGGAGACGACGATGCAGACCTATACGCTCTACATTCAATCCTTTTGTGTCCCTTTTTTCTGCAATAGCTGCAGACTCCTAAGAACTTGTAACAATCTTTCATTCTATGACCTGCAATTTCACAATACTCACATACATCATTCATTCGGTCTCTACGATCAACATGTTCACTACGTTCAACAACATTATTCCTTCTTTCAACATCTCTTTGACCTCTACCTTGCATACTTTCATTTGTACGAGGAGGTGGACTACGACGTTGGTCTCGGTAATACCTACTACCTACGATTTTAGTTGCATTATTCCGAGAACCATTATTACTATCAGAAAACTTTCCCTTATTTGAATTTTTACTATATTGAGGAGGTCCTCGATTCTGCAATACATCGGTCCACATAGGGTAAACCGTGTCTATCTGAATTACTGAGTCTATTGTATCGTTCAAGGCCTCTTTTTGTTTTGAAGATCTTTTAAATTCTATAGGCTCTTCTTCAACATGTTGGTATGAACCCCTAGATATTGAATTAGGATAAGCTATGTTGTCGCTCTCTAATGAGTCGGCATACTCTACAATTTTTTCCCATGGTGTACGTCTCCCATTATCTAATTCAGTCATTTTAATGTACTGCCTAACACTTCTTTCAATGTAAGGGGGCAAACTACACAAGAACGCCGCTCGTAAGGAGTCATGCCTTCTCATGTCTATCCCCTTATAGGCTTTCCGTGCTAATCTTTCCAGTCTCAGTGCGTACATTCTTATACTTTCTCCGCGATTCCTATGAGCTGCATGGTACGCCTGTAATCTATATTCATTTTTCTTTTTCTCCTCGTTTCGTCCTGGTACCATCTAACCAGAGCGTCTCGTACTGTGAAATAATCCCTATCTTCCTTCACTATCAGCCTATACAATTCTAAGAATTTACCTTCCAACTGCCTACCTAAGAGTCTAAGCCATTGATGTGGAGCATTTGGATAGTGAAGTCCACAATATGCTTCAAAGTCATATAAATAAACTAATAAATTCTGTTCTGTCTCATATTTATACTTCCCAGGGTCGACTACCTTTAACCTCTGGGAGTTCTTTAATAACTGCGCTAGCATGGTAATAGCTTCAGTCAACATGTTTAAATGCATTTTTATTTCCCTACCTGAATACAAAGAATCATCGTTAAAGTCCGCGGATCTACCGTAAGACAATTGTGGTGGCTGCAACTGTACTGATGGTCTAAGGTTAGGTTGTATTAGGTTAGGATTCATTGTAGGATCCTCATAACGATTATCATTAAATTTAGGTGAATATTTAATATCTACATTAGAATAATTAGAATAATTTCTGTGGGAATTCGACATTTCCTCACCTGCGCTTTGTCTAGAAGATGTACTAAAGTCACTATGGTCATCATCGTATGAGTCAACGTCTCTAAAAGCTACCTGTGTTTTCGTCTGTCTAGTGTCATGTCGTGGTCTAAGTCCTGAGTATGAACCTCTAAGTGTTTCAGTCTCTTTAGAAGTCATAGTGGGTTTTCTAATTAAACGCGGTATCAAGCTAGGCTTATGTTCCGTTGTTTTTACATGACTAGACGGTGCTGCATTTGTCAAGGAAAGTTTTCCGTTTTTGTCAACAACATTAGTGTCAATCAAAGTTTTTGGTCTAATAGATTGGTCTCTACGTTCCAATCTCTCTTGTAATTTGTCTCTGTCTTTACTACATTTTGTCATGAGTTTACCCAAATAATCTAAAGGTAATACATCGTCCCTATCTAAAGGATCTATTTCAGCCATATTTAAAATATAGGCAGAGTCAGAGTAAAGATATGGATCTGATCCAGATCTTTTAGTCAAAGTTGGAGTATCCTGTACCCCTGATTTACGTGAGCCAGGTGGTACGGATTTAGATACATCTACCAAATTCCTACCCAGAATTGGAGTAGTGTTTGATTTTCTATTACGCTTCTCTTGTTTGTCTACATCATCCCTCATTTTCAATCCGGATGATACAGGTATACCACCAAAAGCCATTTTTAAAAGAATATTTTCAGAATTCAAAGAAAAGAACTAAAACTTACTGACTGAAGAAGTCAACTAACCAGAATCCGAAGTGTAACTGCTGTGATGATCAGGGTGAAGTTAATCACAACCGGGCTGCCTGCAAAACAAGGGACAAGAAGTCCCTGTTCGGGCGCCACTTTATTTTTGTGTATGTTACGGAGATTGACGAGCGAAACTGACGCAGTCAATCCCCGAGAAATTCTAAGAAAAATTACTAAAATATCTAAGTAAAAATAAAGAATATAAACAAATATTTACACACCTCCTAACGACAACGACGAAACCAATTACTCGAAGGTGAAGATCACTTGGTACCGTAGACCATAATTAAGAGGGAGTATCTGTCAAAGGAAAGAACCAGACTTTGTCCAACAGCGGATTCACTTGAGAGGACTTCCTGGCTTGCTTTGACAGGCAGTTGATTGGTCGTGATTGGTAACTTTCGTCTACTTTATAACTTACCAAATGTTTAAAACACCAAGAAGAATTACTTATTGTAAAACTTACCAAAAAACCCAGAATATAACTAAATAAAATAAAAACAAGGATTATTTAAAGAAGACTATAAAACTGTTTTAATAAAGTACCTTGCTATGATGTGATGAAATGAAATATAAATAACTATGCTGGACCTCAATCGAGTTTCCAGCTAGTATACGAAATCAATGAAGTACTGGCTATGAATAAATAATAACCTCAACGAAATGATACTAGGATGTAAACTGACTAATGAATTTATCCCCACGAGAATTATATTACAAAAGTTATATAAATTAAATTACAGAAAAAACCCTTACCGCGATCTTAAAACACAAATTAACTGAAAGTATTTTAACACCAATTATATTAAGAATGCGTTTCACTCTAGCAGTGTTCAAGTTTAAAGTGTGCACACGTTTATCAAGATTCACTAATTAATTTTTTTTAGTTCTTTTTTATTTTTTTTTTCTTTTTTTTCTAATGATTATTAACGTATGTTAATTATATGGCAATTATATTTTTAGTTTAATATTATTTACACTGTCACTATAACGAAGTTTCTTTCTTGTATAGCAATTTAAGTCGAATTTAAGGAAGTTATTGAAAGTTTATAACTTGAATGTTCCACGAATGTTGCTCAATTTGAGTCTCTATCAATGTTAACTTTTAAATCAATAAAACTGAAACAGTTCCAGGAGTAAAGTAGGTGAATTGTTAGAAAGCTCTGATGCAATAAGCTGAATTAGCCACGATGAAAAGTTGGTGCAGCAAGTAAGTCATAAACCAGGAAAAGCAGCAAAATGAACAAGACAAAAAAAAAAGGGGTAAAATAAACTGGAACTGTTTCAGTTTTATTGATTTAAAAGCTAACTTATTGATAGAGACTCAAATTGAGTAACATTCGTGGAGCATTCGAGTTATAAACTTTTCAATAACTTCCTTAATCTTGACTTAAATTGTTATAGAAGAAAGAAACTTCGTTAGTAACAGTGTAAATATTATTAAACTAAGAATATATAATTGCCATATAATTAACATACATTAATAATCAGAACTATAGATTTCCAAACTTTTAGTGAATCTTGATAAACGTGTGCACACTTTAAACTCTGAAAACTTTCTAGAGTGAAACGTATTCTTTAATTATAATTGGTGTTAAAATTAACTTATCAGTTAATTTGGTGTTTTTTAAATCGCGGTAAAGGTTTTTCTGTTAATTTAATTTATATAACTTTTGTAATATAATTCTCTTGGGGATAAATATTCATATAGCCATATTACATCTTAGTATCATTTCGTTGAGGTTATTATTTATTCATAGCCAGTACTTCATTGATTTCTTATACTAGCTGGAAACTCGATTGAGGTCCAGCATAGTTATTTATATTTCATTTCATCTTATCATATCAAGGTACTTTATTAAAACAGTTTTATAGTCTTCTTTAAATAATCCTTCTTTTTATTTTATTTAGTCTATTCTGGGTTTTTGGTAAGTTTTACAATAAGTAATACTTCTTGGTGTTTTAAACATTTGGTAAGTTATAAAGTAGACGAAAGTTACCAATCACGACCAATCAACTGCCTGTCAAAGCAAGCCAGGAAGTCCTCTCAAGTGAATCCGCTGTTGGACAAAGTCTGGTTCTTTCCTTTGACAGATACTCTCTCTTAATTGTGGTCTACGGTACCAAGTGATCTTCACCTTCGAGTAATTGGTTTCGTCTTTGTCGTTAGGAGGTGTGTAAATATTTGTTTATATTCTTTATTTTTACTTACATATTTAGTCATTTTTCATAGAATTTCTCGGGGATTAACTGCGTCAGTTTCGCTCGTCAATCTCCGTAACATACACAAAAATAAAGTGGCGCCCGAACAGGGACTTCTTGTCCCTTGTTTTGCAGGCAGCCCGGTTGTGATTAACTTCACACTGATCATCACAGCAGTTACACTTCGGATTCTGGTTAGTTGACTTCTTCTTCAGTAAGTTTTAGTTCTTGTTCTCGAATTCTTAAAATATTCCTTATGAAAATGGCTTTTGGTGGTATACCTGTTTCATCTGGATTGAAAATGAGGGATGATGTAGACAAACAGGAGAAGCGTAGAAAATCAAACATCACTCCAATTCTGGGTAGGAATTTGGGAGATGTAACTAAATCCGTACCACCTGGCTCACGTAAATCAGGAGTACAGGATATTCCAACTTTGACTAAACGATCTGGATCAGATCCATATCTTTACTCTGACTCGGACTATATTTTAAATATGGCTGAAATAGATCCTTTAGATAGGGACGATGTATTACCTTTAGATTATTTGGGTAAACTCATGACAAAATGTAGTAAAGACAGAGACAAATTACAAGAGAGATTGGAACGTAGAGACCAATCTATTAGACCAAAAACTTTGATTGACACTAATGTTGTTGACAAAAACGGAAAACTTTCCTTGACAAATGCAGCACCGTCTAGTCATGTAAAAACAACGGAACATAAGCCTAGCTTGATACCGCGTTTAATTAGAAAACCCACTATGACTTCTAAAGAGACTGAAACACTTAGAGGTTCATACTCAGGACTTAGACCACGACATGACACTAGACAGACGAAAACACAGGTAGCTTTTAGAGACGTTGACTCATACGATGATGACACCATAGTGACTTTAGTACATCTTCTAGACAAAGCGCAGGTGAGGAAATGTCGAATTCCCACAGAAATTATTCTAATTATTCTAATGTAGATATTAAATATTCACCTAAATTTAATGATAATCGTTATGAGGATCCTACAATGAATCCTAACCTAATACAGCCTAACCTTAGACCATCAGTACAATTGCAGCCACCACAATTGTCTTACGGTAGATCCGCGGACTTTAACGATGATTCTTTGTATTCAGGTAGGGAAATAAAAATGCATTTAAACATGTTGACTGAAGCTATTACCATGCTAGCGCAGTTATTAAAGAACTCCCAGAGGTTAAAGGTAGTCGACCCTGGGAAGTATAAATATGAGACAGAACAGAATTTATTAGTTTATTTATATGACTTTGAAGCATATTGTGGACTTCACTATCCAAATGCTCCACATCAATGGCTTAGACTCTTAGGTAGGCAGTTGGAAGGTAAATTCTTAGAATTGTATAGGCTGATAGTGAAGGAAGATAGGGATTATTTCACAGTACGAGACGCTCTGGTTAGATGGTACCAGGACGAGGAGAGAAAAATGAATATAGGTTACAGGCGTACCATGCAGCTCATAGGAATCGCGGAGAAAGTATAAGAATGTACGCACTGAGACTGGAAAGATTAGCACGGAAAGCCTATAAGGGGATAGACATGAGAAGGCATGACTCCTTACGAGCGGCGTTCTTATGTAGTTTACCACCTTACATTGAAAGAAGTGTTAGACAGTACATTAAAATGACTGAATTAGATAATGGGAGACGTACACCATGGGAGAAAATTGTAGAGTATGCCGACTCATTAGAGAGCAACAACATAGCTTATCCTAATTCAATATCTAGGGGTTCATACCAACATGTTGAAGAAGAGCCTATAGAATTTAAAAGATCTTCAAAACAAAGAGAGGCCCTGAACGAAACAACAGACTCAGTAATTCAGATAGACACGGTTTACCTTATGTGGACCGATGTATTGCAGAATCGAGGACCTCCTCAATACAGTAAAAATTCATATAAGGGAAAGTTTTCTAATAGTAATAAGGGTTCTCGGAATAATTCAAATAAAATCGTAGGTAGTAAGTATTACCGAGACCAACTTCGTAGTCCACCTCCTCGTACAAATGAAAGTATGCAAGGTAGAGGTCAAAGAGATGTTGAAAGAAGAAATAATGTTGTTGAACGTAGTGAACATGTTGATTGTAGAGACCGAATGAATGATGTATGTGAGAGTATTGTGAAATCGCAGGTCATAGAATGAAAGATTGTTACAAGTTATTAGGAATCTGCAGCTATTGCAGAAAAAAGGGACACAAAAGGATTGAATGTAGAGCGTATAGGTCTGCATCGTCGTCTCCCTCAGGAAATCGTAGCTTTAGTTGTCCATTTTGTAAGGGACCTCATTCTGGTATGAGGTGTCCATCTAGAAACGAATATGAGAATGAATATAGGAATGAATCTCGTGGGAATCAGGAAATTGAATGTGTACCTCTTACACCACCTCAGGGGAAGGAAAAGAATACGTTGTCAGGAACGGTGAAAAAGGTCACGCGAAATAGTTATGGTAAGCTTATATCGGATATTTTCTGAGGAAAAAAAAAAAAAAAAAAAAAAAAAAAAAAAAACAAAAAAAAAAATAAAAAAAAAAAAAAAAAAAAAAAAAAAAAAAAAAAAAAAAAAAAAAAAAAAATAAAAAAAAAAAAAAAAAAAAGAAAAAAAAAAAAAAAAAAAAAAAAAGATAAAAAAAAAAAAAAAAAAAAAAAAAAAAAAAAAAAAAATATCCAATAGAGAGGAAACCACAGAAATCAACAGTCCTCTATCTTAGATCCGTTGACAATTGTAACTGTCAATTATGAGGTCAGTGTTAGGAATCACAGAGAGATAAGAAGAGTATGTAAATATCTTTAACCGTTCTAACCCGAGTTGATATTCAAATGGGGAGTAGCTAGTCAAGACTCACAAAATAATGATCTTTACACACAGGAAAGTATTGTTGATAATGACGAAGTTTCTAACGTTGATTATAGAGATGTAGATATAGATGTAGATGATGACATGGTAATTTCAATTAATTTATGTCAAGCTGACATCGAACCCCTGATGGTCTGTGTCACCATAGACGGACAGACATCACCTCGCTTTGATTGTCTTGTGGACAGCGGAGCTGGGATTAACTTAATTAGCTCTGAGGTAATTACAGTTTTAGATGAGGACAAGGTGATGTTACCTTCCGCTGAGGTAGGCGTAAAAGCCATTAGTGGATTCGGTAACAAGAAACGAATCCCGATTTCGCATTTTATTAATATACGGTTGAATTTTGAAACAGGATTTACAACTCAGCCAGGAGCATTCTTCATAGTTCCTCATAAATACATGGAGGACCATGCGTTGATATTGGGTACTGCGGCGTTGCGGGACAATCATTTATTGCCCGATATGGCCCGTCATCAGTTGTTGCACTTAGAGGGACGAAAAATACAGGTTGTCACGGAAGGATATAATGTAAATAGTAAAGATTTTTCACGAAACTGTACGGTACCTATGAAAAATATAACCGTCCTTTCTGACCATCATTTAGAGGAGATAGAAATCATAGATGATCAGAAGAATGATAGAAATCTTAGGATGATTAGGAAAGGTTTAGAGAAACCAGATCATATATTTGATTGGAGATTGGTGTCCCAGCATTTCCGAACATTTAGAAACCAGATTGCATGTGAGGATGGAATATTATATTATAGGTCTAAGGCCGGGAAGATGTTGTATCTAGTCTCCCAGGACCTTTTAGTACACATAGTTGTTAGTTTACATGTATCATGCGCACACATTGGACGAAATAAGTTACTACAACTCGTCTATAAGAAGTTTTGGAGCCCTAGAGTGAATCAAGTAGTCTCGGATGTAGTTAAGTGTTGTCCAGTGTGTCAAAGGCAGAAGACCTTTTCATCCAATGTAACCCCGCCAATGTTGAAAATCCTAGCCACAGAGCCCTTTGATCTCTGTGCAATGGACTTGCTTCAATTCCCTAAAACCTTCAAGGGAAATAAATATTGTATAGTCCTCATAGATCATTTTTCTAAATGGGCCGCTGTCGTTCCTATCAGTGTGATAAGTCTAGTTTGACCGTGTCTACCAAATTTAAACAGCATATACTTCCTTTTCTTCCTAGGGTTCCCACTCGGCTTCTCACTGATAATGGAACAGAGTTCACATCGCATATCTTTCAGCAGGTGCTTGAGGATGCTAATATCAGGCATGTGAGAACGTCACCACTTCACCCCTCAAGTAACGGCGTATGTGAACGTTTCAACCGCAGCTTGATACAAATACTTAAATGTCTGGTCTTGGAACAACCAGCAAATTGGGATGAGGAATTGGCTTCTTCAATCCTCATTTACAATAATACCTTGCACAGCTCATTGGATATGTCACCTTCGGACTTTTTATTGCAGAAAGCACACTCTCCGACCCATACGTTTCCCCAATATTGGAAGGAGGGGAGTGCCAATTTTAGACCTTTTAGGAAGGGACAGAAAGTAGCCCGTAAGGTAATTCGGACTGGCCCCAGCACTACTATGAAGTTCAAAAGTCGTTGGGAAGGGCCTTTTGTTGTGGAAGAGGTTAATGAAATCGAAGTAACCTTGTTATTCGCCGATTAATAGTCACCGATACGAGCACAGAAAGTACACTATTTCACATTTGAGGAGATGGATAGATATCCTCTCATTATTTAAGAAATATCTTAGTAGAAATTAAGGATCTTTAGTTGATAGAATTTTCTCTGACGATGTTGAGAAGTAGTGACGATAAGTTAGTATTAATCTGACATTGTTGTAAGACAACTTAGAACGTACCAAAAAGTCGAATTGACTTTAGATACTTTCTTTATTTGATCAGAGTTTAGATCCTATTGAAAAAGATGACACAGACTTTGAAGGGTTTTTGCATTTTAATTTCAATCCCATAGCTTTAGATGTATTTGCTCAATTACCAGATTTATCAAATAACATAGAAGTAGTTCAAAAGGGGCATAGACGGGAAGACGGGATTGATATTGTAGAGGGGACTGATGAGTCATTGCAATCTCGAGTAAGTGGAAGACCCCCTGCTCAATTAACAACCCCTACACATGAATACTTCCCAATCACGAATGACCAAGTGGGTTTATGTTTTTCTGACAGGGGACCGGTTATAGACGAAATACCTGACATTCAGACTTCGGACGTTGGAAATATGGGAGAGGAAAATAGTTTGACTGCAGAGAATGACATACAAACGCCAGTGCTAGACTATCATGACATGTATCCCCATGATTATCCAACTTATTTTCAATACCCTTCTATATTAACTTCATCTATTTTAGAACCCAACATTGACACAGATAACTTAGACACTTTGACAAAAGATACTTCAACACAGACAGATCGTTCAGTAGTCGACCGTAGTACTCCTAACTCATTATGTGCATATTTTAGGGATAGACCCTCCTCAAACTGGTCAGTTTCTATACAATTTAGTGAGAATATATCCGAGAGGGAGGTTACGGTTAACAGAACCTCACCTGGGTCGTCTATAGATTTTAGTGGGTCTTCGCAATCTCAATTAACTGAATTTTATGGTTTTAGCCCACCGAATCAGGGGGGAATTAGGAGGTTGTCAGTAACTAATGAAGAGGAGTCTGTTGTAGTACCTAGTTCGAATCGTTCAACACAATCTTTTCAAGTGTTAGGAGAAGTAATCGGAGATGCTACTCAGGTTCATTTGTATGACTCAGATGTTTTTCTTGTTTCTTTGAATGCAGAGGAGTCTTCACGACTACCTCCGAGACCTCATACACGTCGTATGGGTCCGGTCATTGAGTTGCCTATCGTAATGTCGACTCCGATAGAGTATTTAAGGTCTCACAGGAGAACCTAATCAAAGACTAATTATTTAATTGAACGTTTTTCATTTATAGACGCGTGACTGCGACTGATTATACCATTTACATCTTAATTATTGACTTTAATACTTTAATCAATTTAGCTTTACTTAGACAAATAGACAAATGTAGAATAATAAAAGACTCTATAAACCTGTTACATGAACTAAGAAAAAAAATATATCCCCGCAAGGATAATAAATATTTCGGAAAATCATAAATATTTCGGAAAATCATTAATATAGATTTTTTTATTTTTTTTTCTGTTATTTTTTATGTATTTTGATTATGTGCTAACCCTAATCTTCGTACCAGTTTTTCCTATTCTTAGTTAGCATAGATCCTAGATGATATTCTTTTAGAGACCGTTGAGGTTCATTGATATTATAATAAGATAATTAACTGAGATGCCCAAGGAAAGAGAATTTATGCAAAGTTTTAATTACACTTAAACTTGAAAGCGAAAATAAGATCTTCAAAAATGATAATGACTTTGAACAAAATAAGATTAACCTCCAATAATGCATAAACTCGAAGCCGTTTAATATCGTTAACAAGCTTCAGTTTTCATCTTCCAGTGCAATAAATCATACTTTGCTTCTTATTAACTATTATTAACATAAAGTATGATAACAGAAAAAACGATTACAGGTAATAATTGGTTTTTCATAAAATGATTCTCGATATTTCGCTTTACACCAGCGGGTGAAGGTATGTGTACAATGTGAATTGGGTTCGTTTAAATTTTAATGGTATACATAAAATCAATGGTGGTTTGATTTCTTCATGGCTTCTTTTAATGTCTATTAATACTGATTTTGAAACCGCCTCGGAAAACAAACGTGGTTTACAGTTAAGAAAAATGTATTTCACAAATTTGTGTGATTTTTATTTAGTAACATTAATCGTTTTAAGTCATTTCCTTTTATTTCATCAGTCCTTTCACTCATTAAAGTATATTTTTTTTCTGGTATGGTTTAATTTTATTTATAGGTAAAGGAGGTTGGTAGCGGACCTCGTGTTTTCATATCTGACGCTGTTATTTGATTTGGACTTAGAAAACAACAGAGGAAAAGATGCCGCTGATGCTCATTATTGGGGATTCTAAGGTGTCTCTTTTTCTAAATGAAAAGACATTGTTACTCAGGAAGTATGGACTTGATGTTAAAGCTGATTATAGCCCGGGACGGCGATTATCGGATTGCGTTCCCAGGGTAGAGAAATTTATGACACCCTATGTAGATTTTGTACTTTTAGGAGCCCTTACTCCAATGGCTTGGCAAGCGAGATATATGATACATGAGCAGGGAAGGAGAGTAAAAGTTTTTGAACCGACTCATAATTTCAGTGTGGATGAGGTGCCAAAGATTATGACGCAGATTGTTGACATGGTTATGAAAAAGAATGCTAGAGCAAAAGTTTATTTGATGTTACCGCCGATACAAGACATGGTATTGCTTTTATATATGGGGTAGTATTAGTTATGTTCTTTGGGGGAACATCAGACGCAGAACCCTTGAGAATGACCCAGACCTAACAGTAGACTCAATGCCAAGACCACGTCTATTTCGTAGCTTTAAAAATTTTGACTCATTAGCTTCGGCACATTTTAATTGGCACTAAAAATGTTCTCCGGGTGTAATTGAGATACTGGCATTCCATCATGTTGATTAGCGAAATGCTATAGTGATACGATAGACCATTTCTCAAAATGTCTCTCATGTGCTCCTGCCGCTAGCGTATCGATCATCTGTACTTTCGTTGATGAGACCAAGGCATATCGCCTCATACTAAGACACCTTAGTCTCCCCTGTTAGTGTTGACCGTCTGACTGGGCCTTCGACCCAAAGCCGATTATTCTTAATAGCCATGATGGATAAATATCGGCAATGTTTCCTTCCTCAACAACCATTGCAATCTCGCATTTCTAGGTTTAATACACCCTACTCTAGGGATGTACGTGGTTCAAATGCGAGTGGGGGTAGAAATTATTCATATGGGTATGGGGATGGCTCACAACCATCTACTTCTGATTATTATCCTGAGTTTGATAAAATACTAGAGCCCACATATTCATCCCATGGGTATGACGGTTCCTCAGGATGTGGTCAGAGTACATCTTTTGTCCCACCATCACAGGCTTTTGATACTCCTCCAATCATATGTAATATACCACCACCTCCCATTAATCCCTCTAACTTGGTAAATTATTCATCAGTAGGAGGTACATTTAATATCCCTCCACCTGTTTCATTGCCACCACCTGTTTCTTTGCCTGTTTCTGATAATCGATCCAATATTGCTGTAGGACAAATGTATAATGTTCCACCACCTAGTTCCTCAGTGGGGGGTCATATTGATTATACGGTAGAACGAACTTTGAGACTCGGACTGCGCTCTACTATGCAACAGGTCCATTGGGAAAGTTTCAATGAGGCCCAAAGAGTAAATGCCATTCAAAAATTAATAACGATGATTTATGATGAGGATGAGTGGATGACAAGTTCATCTGCATATGGATTTAAAAAGTAGATCATGGATACATTTAAAGGAAAAAAAATAAATTTGTAAATTTAATTGTCAAGGTTATATTTTGTTATTATTTTTGAGCATTTTTACTTTTATTGATTTATTAAAAGTATTTTGTTTATAAAGTGAGTTTTCTTTTGTTGTTTATTTTGTTATTTATTTACCTATTTTATTTTAGTTCTTAGTTTATAGAAGACTGGCTTAGGTAGTTAGTAGTGATTTTGGGAAAATGCTGAACTTATTTAATATATTTATTCAGGAAATTATTATTGAATTCATATTCTTTTCTTTGAAGACTGGTTTTTTTAGTACATTTTGCTTATTTCATAAATTTTGTTGTTTTCATAACCCCATTTGATTCTTAAGGGGGGGGCTTAATCTTAGCAGGGGGGGATGTTAGGGAGCCTTCGGACCCCTACCTGGTGTTTATGTGTTTATAGTTAGTATATGGTTATTTTGACTAAGAGCAGTATCGTGACTGAAAACATGGTCATTATTCTGCAACATAATTATTCATTTATTTACTTCAGATATTACCAACTTAAAAATTCAGACAAATATACTAACTATCATTATTGTTTCAGAGAATAGTATTGTTGATCTTTATTTACCTATTAGTTTTTATATATGTTGTTGTGCTTAGTTTATAAAATTGAGATAATAGCACACTAGATTTTGACATACCAAGATTAGACGTACCGATATTAGACGTTCATTGAAATATTGATGTTGAAAGAGTTGGATCGTTCAAATTGTCCAATTAACACAGATCCAGATCAGATCAATAGCTGTTCCAGGTGTGTTTAAAATATTTAAAAAAAACTTATTAATTTGCTTATATGTTGTAATAAATGTCTGTTTAATACATCTCATAATTAATCGCATAATCACTCGTAATTTAATTCGATAAAAGACAATATTTTAATACTTAGCTATAGTTTCCAGAGATTGTAATAGCGTCTGGTGGAAAGTCTCGCAATTCTACTATCATATTTGATTAAGAAAGAAAAAACCCCACTTGAAAAGCTGTGTCTTTAAGGGTCAGTAAATCGTCTTTATATTAAGTTATAATTTCATTTAAGATATTAGCTCCTAAGCAACATTTCAACGATCACGCACCTCCTCGTATAAGTAGACTTTAACTGTTCATCACTACCAGGCGTTTTCTTGTATTTCCGAGGTCTTTTTTATTCGAGCAGCTTCTTTCTTTCTTATTTTTGAGTAGGTTGTTCATTTTTGCTGCTCTTTCCTGTTTAATGATCCCTCAACTTTGTCCATCCATCAGATCAACCAACGCCGTTATATCATCAGTGGTCGAGCATCAGCATACCAGTACATGTTCTCCGTATGTACAATTTGCACTCAGAGCTTTCACTAATTCAACCCTCACTTTACGTCCATGGACATATTCTCTCAGTTTTATTGCATTTAAAAGTTCTACAGTCTCATTAGGCGTTCATGACTCTACGCACTCTCCGCTCAGCAACCTTCGACTGGGAACATCTCAACGTTATTAAACTTTTCAATAAACTTCCTTAATATCAACTTAAATTGTTATAGAAGAAAAGAAACTTCGTTATAGTGACAGTGTATAAATAATATTAAACTAAGAATATATAATTGCCATATATTAACAGACGTATACTGCAGACATTATAGGATTCCTAAACTTTTAGTGCAATCTTGAGTTAAACGTTGATGGTTGTCGCACACTTTTGAGAACTTTTGAAAAACTTTCTACGAGTTGAAACGCATTCTTTAATATTAATGGTGTTAAAATAACTTATCAGTTAAATTTGGTGTTTTAATCGATCAAGGTAAAGGTTTTTCTGTTTAATTTAATGTATATACGTTTGTAATAAATTCTTGCTTGTGATAAATATTTCCATTATAGCCATATGTAGTGATCCTAGTATCATTTGACGGTTGAGGTTATTATTGTATTCATAGCCAGTACTTCATTGATTTCTTATACTAGCTGGAAACATCTAAGGAAACTTGGGATATTTATAGTTTCATTTCATCACATCATATCAAGGTACTTTATTAAAACAGTTTATAGTCTTCTTTAAATAATCCTTCTTTTTATTTATTTTAATTCTATTCTGGGTTTTTTGGTAAGTTTTACATAAGTAATTCTTCTTGGTGTTTTAAACATTTTTGGTAATTTATGAAGTAGACGAATCGTTACCAATCACGACCTAATCAACATCTGATCGTCTTGTCGCAAGCCACGGAAAGTATCTCTCAAGTGAATCCGCCTCGTGTGGTACAAGTCCTGGTCCTGTTCTCTGTGACAGATACTCCCGTTGCAGCCTCACACTTGGTGTCGCACCGCAGCTAGGGTACGCATCATGATCTTTCAACCTTCTGAGTAACTATTGGTTTCGCCCTAGTTGCTCTTTATGGCGTTCGGGGCTGCGCCTTAATACCGTTGCTTGTATATTCTTTTATTTTTACCTTTGAGTTACTTTTTCGAGTAATATTTCTTAGAATTTTCTCGGGGATTGGCTTAATTTTATGATGTAAAAAAACAGGTTAATCAAATTATATATTATATATATAAAATTTGATTAAGTTGATCTTGTAATGATCGATGTACCACCTTTTATCAATGAGTCAGTTATACAAAACAAAAAAATTAATAATTTTTAAGCTCATACTTACAACCAATGGAGCAGTATCTTTCTCCTTTCAGTAACCGATTATATTTAAAAGTATTGGAGCTGGTGTAAGCACCAATTGGGGCCATAGAGAAATAAACCTTGTAGCTGCCATCCAATGAAGGGGTCCCGTGAAAGATCAAATCGTTCCAGTTCTCAATCTGATCTGAAAGGATAAAAAGTGACAAACAGCGATAAAGATATGTTCTTTTTAACTCTTCAATAGAAAACATTAACAGTGTATTTAATTTTAATAAAAATATTTATTTAATTGATATTATATATATTATATAAGATAGTATATATATATTTTAAAAATATATATATATATATAATATATATATATTATATATAATATTATATATATATTATATATAGTATATATTATATATACTTACTTGGGACACCATTACTGACTTACAATCGGACCACCTTCCTATTCTTATTTCCCTAAACTCCCCCATCAACCCCCCCAAAAAAAAACTATAACATACAACTAACTACAAAAAAGCAATAACTGGCCCGGAAGTATACTATTATATTGAACTCACATTAAACCCAACACAAATCCACGACATAACTATCGCTTCTCACCTCCATCACTCACTTAAAAAACACAATTATCAAATCTGCAAACCTACACATACCCAAGGGACACAGAAATCATACAATCCCAAACTAAACCGAACATCAGCCAATCATTAAACAAAGAAACTCCCTTCGAAAAACTTTCAATTGAATATAACCTCACGATGTCTCTGGGTTCATAACAAAGCTCGACGACGTAATCGCGAATCTCATAACCACCAACATACTAAAAATTCTCTGAATACCTCCAACAAAACATCTCACCAAGACAATAGAAAACCTGGCAAGTTATCAAAAAAAGTTAAACAAATTCACAAAACAACCCCCCACCATCTCACGAATCCCCATCTCTACCTAACACCCTCCCCTCCCCTAAACAACAAGCAGACAGTCTCGCTAAACATTACGCTAATATGCAACCAACACACCCCGGATAACAGAAAACAAAAAACAACTTAGAAAACTCCAAACTAGATCTCAACCCCATACCTCCATTCACAACAATCATGATAAAAAAAATGGAAACCAATTAAACCCTCAAAAACTCAACAGGCATCAGGCCCCAGACTCCATATCAACTGCACTTAAAACACCTGGAGATAACGAACCCTCCTAATTAACAGACATCTTCAATTTAATCCTGGCAACTCAAACTACATTCCCCCAATCTGAAAACAAGCATACATAATCCTTAAACTCAAACCAAAAAAAAGACCCCAACTTCCCCTTCTCTTCCTATCGCCCAATTCTCTGCTTTGTTCCATCAGTAAATTGCTAAATGAAAATTAATATTAAAATAAAATTCCCATCTATCCGCTCCCAGACTTCCAACACGGATTTAAAAGGCAACCACTCTACAAACCAAGGCCCTCATTTCGATCAAAATAATATCATTAACGAGCTTTACAAATTATCCTCCAACATAACTATGCTTACAGCCATAGACATAAACAAAGCCTGGATCCGAGTCCCCAACGACACCTCCTAAGTTCAAAAAAATCCTCCATTCTCCATTAGAAAATAATGACAAAAAATGGCTTTCCAATTTCCTCACAAACCGTTTTGCAAAAGTATTATAAAAACAACCTTTCCCACTCAATCAAATTACAAAACGACCGTCCACAGGAGCCATTGCTCTCTCCGATTTTTATTCAAACTTGTTTCACTGCCAGACCACCCACCCCAATTCACCACTCCACCAAACCAGACGACATTAGCCTCATTTCTCAAAACCCAGACGTAAACACAGCCACACAATATACCCAAGAATACTGACACTCTTTATAGAAATGTATCATTACCAACAGAAAGACGGTATCTCTCTAGAAATCCTTAAGCAATTTAATCATTAATAACAGACACCAATCTTCCCTCCATCCATATGTAACTCTGAACAATAACCCCCTCCCACTAAACAAAACCCCCAAAATACTAGGACTTACATACGACACCCACATGACGTTTTCCCCCCATATTGACCAAATCATTCCACAACTTCAAACCGAAAACTAAAGCACCCTCAAACCTTTCCCAACACATTCAGCGACAGTAAACCACCACGACTAACTACTATCTATAAGGCAAACTCCTTAGAACTAACTTAAATTACGCTTCCCCAGCATGTTTCCCTGCAATTTCAAAATCAAACGCAAATAAACTACAAATCTCCCAAAATACAGCCCTCAGAATTAATACAGGTTGCACTAAAACCACCCCATCCAACATTTTACACGATGAAACCTCCATCCTCCCCATCCACACATCTGGAGATGGTAAGGGACCCAATTTTACCAGAAGACCCGTAACCCAACCAACTCTTCACAAAATTCTCTCCAATCCCCTCGACAAAGACCTAAAATCTCCCCCTCCTCACCAGTATACAATTTTATATAAACTTTATAATATAATTCCCCGCCCCCTCCCAATAGGCCATTGGACTTCACATATCCATTCCCACCTAACAAAAACTTACCTTCAAAACCGCCCAAATAATACTTTATTAAATCCCCCCTCCCCAAAACTCTCCCCAATAGAAGAACGCTTCTAGGAGAAGCCAAATGGACCTCGCTCGGTGAGATCGGCGTCACCACCCGAGACTCAATGCAATATAAACATAATTTAAACTAGACAACCGTCCACCTCCCCCACTTGCACCAGATGCCACAATTCTCAGGATACAATAGAGCCTCCTTCTGAGATGCCCAGCTCTCGACGCCCCCCGGTGGCCGTCTTTTCTGTAATCTCTATCCTCGACCTGTGGAACCGCCTGGTGGCGGCGGCCGGCTTCCTGGAAGCAGTGTGGCCCTCCAATTAAGGTGGGCCAGGGGCAGAAGTATAGTATAGGTATAGGTATATATATAATTATATATATATAGATATATATATTAGTAATAGATATATACTATATATATAATATATATATATATATATATATATATATATATAAATATATATATATATATTATATATATATATATACCGTAGATTATAGTATTATATATATATAATACTTTAAAATATTAATTAACTATTATATTATATATATAAATATATATATATTATATATATATATAGATATATATATATATATATATATATATATATATATAGTTATATAATATATATATATATGATATATATATATACTATGGTCTGGAATAAAAGGTATAGATCTAAAGTTCAATGTGTTCAGATGGACAATCTTAGGGGCGGTTAGGTGTGAAAAGAATTGATAAATGAGGAATGAACTATCTAAAGAGTGTATGTGGTGTTGAAGAAGGGGTAAATAAATGAAAGTACATTGAGATGCGTTCAGATGGACAATCGAGAATGACAGTCGTTTGTTAAGCAGATGTTAGTGGTGAGTGTGGTGGGAATGAACCGCTGGGAGGCCGAAGAAAAAAGTGGATTGAGTCAGTAACGAATGTTCTGAAGGAGGAGAAATGTGAGTTTGACAGAGGTTTGAAGAAAAAAGGGGTGGGGCATAATAGGAGTGAATTGGCGGGATTGGTTGTGAGGGGGTATGGCGTTGTGGGCGCCAGGAAGATAACCCTACATTGACGATATGCCATAGTGAGGGCCGTCGCGGTCCCGTGAAGCTTCTAGGGTGGATTTTCTGACTGCACGAGTTCTCACTAATAGGATTGAGGGGCGGTAAGGCTGGGGCTTTCTTATTCGACTTGTGTCATATTCTTCTATACTTTTCTTTGCATTAGGCTTGTCACGCACCTTACCCCAGCTTGGTTAAAAAGAGGAAGATGAAAGATAAGAAGATAAGATAGTATATATAGTATTATATAATATATAGTTATATAGTTATATATATAGTAGTAGGTATATATATAGTATTAGTATAAAGTATATATAGGTATAGTAGGGAGATAAGTAGATTAGTATATAGTCTATGGGCTGGATATAGTAGAGATGAGTAGAGTATAGTAATATATAGGTATATAGGGAATATTATATGATTCAGCTCTGGGTAAGGCGCCTAGTTTGAAAAAGAAGTATATGCGGAAATATAGAGGAAGAATCTCACTTCAAGCTCGTTCTTAAAGTACCGTTGTGTCTCATGGGAGTTGGTGCAGAAAGAAAGGGCTTTAGAAACGAGGGAGATTTACTACAGCAAAAAAGCAGGGTATGATTGGCAAAGATTTTTACAAAGCAGAAGTTCTACGGAAGAAGATGAAGGTGTCAACAATGAATAGGATCTGATAGTTGTACAACCACACAAGATACATGAGGAAACTTGTGACTCGAGAGGGGCATTCATAAAGGGTGGGGGTGGGGGGGGTGAATGAGTTAGTTTGGCGCGGTGTTGAAGATTCTGCCATTGTTAATATTCAATAAAAAGGAAAAGAATAGGCGGCGAGATGTGCACTGAGAAGGAGTAAAGGAACGATTGTAAGTAATGGCGTTGAGTTGGGGAGGAATGGGCTATCCGAAGAAGTAAAGGTAGCCCTGGAGTTGTCCGGCCGTGTGGAGAATCCCGATGCCCCATAGTGGGTATCTGTAATATTGATGGGTAGATGAGTTGTTCCGCTAAAGGCCACAAGAAGTGTTTGTCAGAACTAGAGGAGACAGCAAATCCCATTTAGTTTAAAGTACACTTGACTCATTGAATTGATTGATATTGTACATGATTTTTAGATGAAATGGGAAAATTAGAAAGGCTATTAGAAAAGATGAGATGCTTTAAAACGAAAGGTCTGTATTTTATTGTCCTCCACTCTAACTTTTTACAGAGAATACTGTAAATAAAATGGTTTATTGTATTGACTAAAATATTGGTTATTAGGCAAGTAAGCTATTGCTTCAGATTGTTTTTATCAAAAAATAGATTAGAAATGCAGTTTAAAAAAAATTATTTTCTTGTTTGAAAAAAACAGATAAAAAAATAAAAAATTTATTTCAGGAAGAAGTATACCAAAAGAACATCTTGCTTACTGTGAGGGTGAATAATATAAACTTCTAATTAAGTTAAATTTTAACTTAATTTTTATCAAAGTTAATGAAAAAAAAAAAAAAAGAAGGGAGGTAGGTCTAATAAATAAGTAATGATCAACGTTTGTCTTTTGATAAGATATTTTAATTATACTTATGGAAACATAACCTCTATTGTAATGCACTGTTATTGTTTTTGGAAAAGATAATAATTACATTAATCATATAAGATTTTCCTAGCAGTTACCGTATTGGGTGAAAGTAATCAATCACAACGTGGGGGGCGGAGATTTTTAAATATATGTATTACCAGTGTAGCTGAGTTCAACTAATTCATGGAGTTGAGAAGGCAAAGTGGATGATTAGTGTATATATAGTCACATTTTATATCTCTTGGTAAGTGTTGGGGGGGGGGGTAAGGGATATTTTTAATTCCTATATAGTATGTGGTTAGAAAGGATTCCTCTATGCCAGCTGTAAATGAGCAGACGACGAGGAGTCACATTTTGACTGCTAGGTGGTGGAGGATTACTTGCTGCAATGATGGAGTGGGGTCATCGTGAAGGCAGCTGAATGGGGATAATATGGAGGCTTCACCTTCAAAATTTGTAAAAAATATATTTATTGTAAAACAGAGTGAGAGTATCTATCTGATTTCGAAATTATGTAATAGTAATAGATTTTTCAACGTAATGCGTTAGAATTTTAATAACCAAAAAAATTTACCATACGATTACCCGTAACTATTTGATGCTTAAAGGAGATAATAAGAAGTTAATAAAGTATTTATTCAAAGAGAAAGGGCGAATAAATAGGTGAAAGAGTATCGTGATTTCCCAGTATGATAGTAGGAAAGTCATCTATTCATGGATTCATTAAATTCTGTTATCATTCTAGATTATGTTACATAGCTCCTCTCTAATTATATAGTCATGTGGAGCTTTTAATGCGGAGTACTTGAGTCCGTATTATGCTGGTGATATTAAAAACTAAGCACATAAGCGCTAGATATTAGAATAGATATTGTAAGCTGAGAAATTGAATAGTCAATGTTACCGCGTAGAACTCTGTCAAAGTCAGTGCAAGGAGTACCAAGATGGGGCTACAACAGAATCCAAGTTTTCACTGGAGTGGAAAAAGCAAAAGAACTAATGATGGGAACGAGAGAAGTTTCATCTTTCAATAAAACGAATAGACATGGGAGGCTTCTAGCAAGATTAGAAATATTGAAAATGTTCGTAGAGAGGATTAGGGAATGCTTTCTATGTTGCTGGTATGTGAGACAGCTTATGCAGGTAATTTCAGTAGAGGTAGTGTCAGATTGCAATTTTAAAAAAATCGTGTTGGAACAAGGGGGGGTGTGTGCAGTGCTTAGAATTTTTGCGATGAAGACTTGAACAACTCGAGAGCTTGAATTGCTGTACATCTGCTTAAAAGGATATTTTAAGGCGAGTGTCTCTCTAGCACCTAAAAAAATTATCCTAGATATTAGTCTGGGGGGGGGGGGGGGTGTTAAGATAGTTTTTCGGTTCTAAGTTTCTGTTCTGTATCTTAACGTCATAGAAGGTGTGACAGGGTTATATTTTGTTGGGAGGTGGGTCTGGGAATTATTGGTAGCACCACTTTAAAAAAAAAACTTCATTAATTTACTGAAGGCTGGGATGAAGACCAGTCTTAAAAAAGAAATTAATCTGAGCTATAAAGCTAGAAACTTCAGGAGGAGGAACCTAATATTGTTATATATAGATAATAATATGGGGGTATAGTATAGTATGATGTATAGGGGTGGAGCGTAGGGTGGGGAGGTGAGGTGAGAGGATAGTATGGTGGTAGGGGTATATAGTATATAGGGGTAGGGTAGATGAGGAGATATAGGGTGTATATATATATATTATAGTGACCCAATTCTTTTGTATTCCTTTAAACTTGATATTTTATTTTGCAAATGTACTTATAAGTTTTTTGTTTTTCAGATACATAACTTCTTAAAAGAAAGAAATTATTTATTAAAAATATTAGAAGGCTTCGAGTGATGGAGCTAGTGAATAATAATAATAATAATATAATAATGAATAAGTAATAATAATAGATAATAATAATATAATAGTAATAGAATAGTGAGGTTAATGGTATGTGACTGGAGTAAGGGTAGGGGGTATATATTACGTCAGGGGGTATAGGCAGGGTATATATATCATAATAGTAGAGTAGTGTGATAGGTACTATAGGTATATATATATATAGTAGGTGTATATTAGTATATATATATAGGTATACCTTGAGGATGATGAGGGTATAGTAGTGCTATAATATAGATATATAAGATTAGAAGAGTATAGGTAGGGGTATATATATTATACGTCTAAGGGGGTGGTGAGTATGATGTATAAGTCGGGGTAGGATGGATCATAGAGTAGTAGGTGAGGTAGGGGTAGTATGAGTAGGATAGTATAAGGTGAGGGTAGTAGGGGGTATAGGTATTAATATTATATGATGATATATAGGTATAAGGGTATATATAGTATATAGTCATTCAAAGAAAAGAGATTAGCGAGTGCAATACAATGTATAGGCAGGGAAGATAATAACGAACTGGTGCCTGCCTAGAAGAGAAACCTCTTGATTGCAACTTTCTTAACGGCTTCGAGGAGGGCATGTTTGAAATTTCTGATGACGCACGAAACGATTTTTATGCCAGAGAGTTCGTTGATGACTGAACACAGTTAGAAACTGGTTAGTAAATCGAGAAGCTAGGGTATACAAGGTATAACAATAGGGTAGGTAGTGATATATATATAATATATAGGTATATAGGGTATATATAGGTAGGGATAGGTTATATAGGTGAGGGTAGGATATATATTATATAGGGGTAGTGGGTATGTGAGTAGAGGTATAGATGCGGTAGGGTATAGTATATATTATATAGAGTATAGAATAATGATAATGTAATACGGGAGTATATGTATGTTATATACGTAGTAGTACAGTGGGTAATATATATATATAGTACTAGTGATTAGGTAAAGTAAGAAGTAAGTAATATATATATATATTAGTATATATATAATATATGATGATACGGATATTTTAAAGTCAATCTGGTGTGAAAGCAACGAAGACATGGGCTCTTGATCGGTAATTCTTGTTGGAAATAAATTAATTCTGGAGATAGTTTCAGACGCTGCTTTATTTTGTCGGAGAATGACCACTTCAAATGTATTTACGAGAATTAGGGTGTTAATTTGGGAATGATAATCTGTCTTTCGCCATAACCCACTGGGAAGAGGGTCTCTCATTATCAAGCTGACTGGGGTCGTTGGGAGATCCGCACTCAACGTGTTAATTGGTATCTCCCATGGACGTAACGTTTATTAGTTAAATGAGGGTCACATATAAGAATGAGGTGCATGAATATAGTATTAATAGTTATAATAGTGATAGTGGGTGATTGATGACTAACAGATAAGGATGAATAATAGATAATATATAGT
Organism: Trachelipus rathkii; assembly: GCA_015478945.1. Taxonomy (NCBI): domain Eukaryota; kingdom Metazoa; phylum Arthropoda; class Malacostraca; order Isopoda; family Trachelipodidae; genus Trachelipus; species Trachelipus rathkii. The sequence continues at coordinate 3,718 of JABUQX010115587.1, read as the reverse complement.
TGATGATAGTGTTACGTAATATGGTGAATAATGAATAAGTAGGGTTAATGGTTAATGAATGAGTATGATGATATGATAGTGGCGAAGTTAGTGATAAGTGGAATGAGGATGGATGATTTAATGATAGTGGATGATATCGTATGGATATATAATAATAATAATAAGTATTAATATTAAGTAGATTAATAATGATAAAATAATGAATAATAATGGAGATAATTAAGTAGGTTGTTGATTAAATGGAATGAGGGTTAGTGTGAATAAGTGGGCTGGAAGATTAAGTGCATGACAGTAATAGTGTGAATGATGGTGATGATAATAGATATCTATATATTATTTTTTGTTTGTTTGTATTTGTTTTGATTATTTAATTTATTTTAAAAAGGCCCGACTAGCTCAGGGTTAGACACTCGCGCAAACACGAAGTCGGAGGGTTCCCAGGTGTGCGCAACTGGTCGGGGGTTGGGTGGGAGAATGATGAGTCTATTGCGTCGTGCCTTGGGACTTGGGCTCCGTGCCGCGGTCGGGGTGAGTGTGGAGAGCGTTAAATGGAGTCACTTGGTACCATAAGTGTTGATGGTGGTGCCGCGGGTGAGGTGTTATGGTTTTGAGGTCTCTGGGTAAAAAAACAAAAAAAAAATAGATATAAAATATAGTCTACTTAGTAATTATATGATTAGTATATATATGTAGTATATATTATATGGGTTAGATGTATGTGTATATAGTATGTATATATAGTATGTATGATAATAATATTATGTATAAGTATATATATATATATGGTGTGAGTAAGAGTGTAAGAGACTCCCCATTAAGATGTATGAGAAGTTCATTTGATAACCAGTGATTAAAATAATAATGAATAGATAATAAAATAATAATAATAATAATAATAATAATATAATAAGATAAAGTAATGAATAAATAATAATAATAAATTTGCACTTTAACATTAATTACAGAAAGACCAACTAGCAAGCATTCACAGATTCCATAGAACTCCTAAATAACGTTCTTCCAAACAACTCTGTATCTCTTGAAGTAAAGCCATACAACATCTCAGACAAAACCATACGAAAACATCTAAAAAAATTATATCCCCTAGGGTTACTTCAATACACATCAATCCCCAATCTTCTAGTACCCTGATTAAGAATAGGAAGATTCTCTGCCTAAATAAAATATGGATACCAAATCTGGAAGGCCAAAGTTTATAGACCTGCAACAGAGTAAATAATTTAATAGAACCAGATACAAAATGTGGCAACAATTACTCAAGCCTCTAACTATAAGGCAAATGTCAACAAAAATAACGCTAAATAAAAAAGATAGGCCAAGTTTTACATGTAACACAACCTTCACCACCAATCCATGAAGACATCTGAGTCAAACCAACCACTGCTCCTTAGAATCTAAAAAATCAATACAATCTTAAAGTTCAGACCTCATGGGCATAGCCCTATTCTATGGAGTCGAATGATGGGACACACACCTGCTCATAGTCCAATTATTCAATGGAGGTTCCCCAAGTCCCAGTCTATTCACTGCCAGATTACGATTTAATCTCATCTTTGCTATTGACATGACAGCCGCACATCCCCCTCTTGTAAAGAAATCGTAGTGTGGCAGAAGATTCTTACAATCACAGTTCATAGTCCCTCCAGTTAAAGGCGGCAAGACAGAATAAAGTCATCTATATAAACCAACTGAAGACAATGACTGATTACGAAAACAGAATAACGAGCTCAAAAAAAAATTCTCTTATGCACTTCTACTTACATCTGACAAAATAAAAACAGGAAACATTCATCCAACAATTCCCTCTCAAACAATAGACTCGCCTCCTAAAAAGCAAACTCACCATGTCTCTGCGCTGATTTTTATACACTTACTTAGATTGTTTTATGTGTTTCGCTTAAATGCTCGTTCATGATGGCATGGACATACAGCATTATACAGAAGGTGATGAAGATCAAATGCGCAGTATGTAGAAATGAAATACATATAGGAAGAAACGACTGATCACAATTTTAGCTAAAGACACCAACGATGAGCCGCTTAAATGTAAAAGTGACAAGCATGGTTCGAATAGATCAGGATATGCAAGGAATTACCCTCAGAGATTGCTTAATCAAGTTCGTTCCGAGTACCCACAGAATAGAGTTTAGTTTTCTTTCAGGTAGCTCAATGAGACACTCCTCTTGGAAATGACTGAGAGGAAGGATTAATGAGCGATCAAAGAGCGACAGCTCTACTGCACACTTTTGGTAGAGAAAGCCTTTGCTGGGTAAAAGCAGACAAGATCAGCAGGCCTGGGTTAGCCCATCATGTATGAAGTTCACCGCCCAATAAACATCATCATCTCCAAAGCCACACAAACTGAATGTGATGAAAGAGTGGCTAAGGGAACGAAATTTCTGAGCGGTACCAATAAAAAAGGAAAAAATAAAGAAAAAAAAAAGGAGTCCGGCTTACAATAATATTTCAGGACGAAGTGCTCCGGTACCCTATCTTAAGACTGTATGCAGTCCCCGCTGGCGGCTGCGCCATGCAACAAAGACCAATATCCAAAAAACGAGAAGCGTCAGCGAAAAACAGGAGCTTCAAAGATAGATAAGAAGCCTAGCTCCCCTCTACTCCGATCCTATCCACTTGGCAATACGAGGAAGACAAAAAGTCCTTCAATAGATAGGTCTGCTGTAGAGAGTGGGTGTCTAAGTCTATAGAGGTTCGGAATTCTATTTGTTTCAATATTCAGAGTTGCTGGTGTTCCCTCTGTAAATAGGTGGTATTAACATTTAAAAAATTTTAAGAAAAAGAAAGTCAGAATATAAAAGACGTGAAGCTCATGAATGTGACGTTATGCATAATGAAGTGAAATTCGAAAGATGTACACAAATATTTGTTGAACCACCGGATATGATCTAATTTATAGTATTAAGGCTAATAGTAGATGAGAGTGGGTGTACACCCGCCGGATGTTTTTAGTAGAAAAGCACGGGATATACGATTGTAGAGAAGTAATATGATTGAATGAGAGAATAATGGAAAACAAATGAATCGATCGCTCTCTTTAAGAAAATAAGAAAGTTAGCATCTCCAAAGTGCTCAAAAGATCCGCGAGTAGGATTTTAAAATAAAATTTTGTGTTGAAATCATAAACTCTAAAAAAAAAATATTGAAGCTTAAAAAAAAAAAAAATGATTTAAGTCTGTTAGAAAAATAATTAGAGCCATCAAAGATTTAAAATGTTTCCCATGGGCTTTCTTATAAGAAAAATTGGTATAGGTGGGACCTAGTGGCACATTTTAGGTACCACCCTGAGTTCTGGCGTTATGAGGAAGATCGTTAAGTCGTAAATAGATTTTCTGCTGTGTTCATAGCATAGAGTAAAAGCTTTCGATAGACGCGTGAACTAGAGGCTTGAGTATGAGACCTAACCTGATGGATCAAAATGGAGAGAGTCTTATGGGGGAATTTTTAACAAACTTGGTGAGGGAGCGCTGGTGAATTTTTTTTCCGTGGGAAAGAGAGCCACGATTTTCGTTTTCATTATTATTTTTTTGTAGAGTATATCGCTGTGTATCATAATCGTATATCAAAACGCATAATCTAGATGGTAAACTTTGACTTAATATATTGCGTTCTAAGAGTGCCAGAGCACGGTGAAAAGCATGCCATCTTGATATGAAGAAAGCACTTCTTTCGAGCATCC
>JABUQX010115586.1:27500-28507 GCA_015478945.1 Trachelipus rathkii | reverse complement strand
TAATATTATTAATAATAATAATAATAATAATAATAATAATAATAATAATAATAATATAATAATAATAATATAATTATTAATAATAATAATATAATAAAATCATAATAATAATAATTAATAATAATTATAATATAATAATAAATAATAATAATAATAAATTATAATGTTACAATAACATAGAAAGAATATTAAAATTATATTAATAATTCAAATTCAAATTTCATAAACAATCTTATTCAGAAAAAGCACATTATTATCAATTATATTAAATGTTAAATTACAATTTTTAATTATGTGTTTTGTAAATTATATTATTACATAATATTAATGCCTAATTCAATTTCTGAAAAGGCGTGAGATTTAACTTAATTAGCTCATCATCCTCTGTAGTTTTAGTTTGTTGAATGTTATAATTATTTAATATATATATATATATTTAATATATTATATTTATATATTATATATTTTTTTATATATATAAAATTAAATTTTTAATTTTTATATATAATTATATTTTATATTAATTATTATATATATATATTTATATATTATATATTATTTACATTAAATTATATCTTATAATTTTATATTATGCAATATGAATATATTGTATAATATTATTAATAAATAATAATAATAATAATTTATAATATACTGTATAATAATAATATAATATATATATAATAGTAATATAATTAATATATCAACCTATATATACATATTGATATATTGATTTTGGACTTAGAATTTTTTTTAGAAAATATGTGGAGTCCTGTGCTATACCTTTACCCGATTATCTCTATATCAGTCTATCAATTTTCAAAATGGCACCATCCATGTATGATAATATAATAGCTATGCCTTTTCTTAAAAAATATTTTTAGGGAATTTTGTTTATAATTTTGTATAAAACTAGTCTTCTGTGATATATTTTGTCTTTATATTCCCAATAGAGCAAGGATAAGAAACGTTTCACCGGAACTAAGAAATTACCAATAATTCACTAA
>JABUQX010115586.1:0-12500 GCA_015478945.1 Trachelipus rathkii | reverse complement strand
ACTTTCGGTGTCTTGTGAATTGTGTACTTTCCTTTTTCTCTAAAATCCAGGGTGAGTAATTATTCTCACCTTTTTCTCACAAGACTCCTGTAAGCGTGAACGTTTGTCAACTGTTCTGGACGAAACCCCTCCACCGCGCTCGGTCCCCATAGATTCCCGACTCTTCCAGTTCCTCCATACCACGTCCTCTTCTCTCAATGGGCGTCCTCATGTTATCATTCCAACTGGTTCTTGGTTGTCCCACACTGCGTCTTTCATCTGGCCTCCATCTGTAGTACTTATTCGGGTATCTATCCTCATTCATCCTCATCATATGTTGGTACCATCGCAGCTGCCCCTTTTCAATAAAACTCAGTATACTCTCCACTCTCAGCTCCTCTCTTATATCATCATTTCTCATTCTATCCCCCCTCGTAACTCCCTTTATGGATCTCAACACCCTCATTTCAAACGCTTGTATCTTACTCTTAGTTTTTGTGATTAAAGCCCACGCTTCGCAACCATACGTAAGTATAGGTCATAGTATACACACGTATATTATTTTTTTCAACTTTCGAGGGACATTTCTGTCTCGTAGTAACGGATATAGCGATCTTAATGTATTATTAAACTTTTCTATTCTACTATTCAATTTCTTGTTATAAACATTTCCCCCTCCCCAAAAAACAAACTTCCCAAGTATTATAATATGATTATAACTTCTGTAAATTCTTGATTCTCTTCACTCTAGTATTCATTCCTCCTCCATTACTTATCAACCTCTCCTTAGTTTTCCTCATTTATCATCATTCACTCCTCCTCAACTATACCTCATCTCACACTACAATAAAACTCTGCAGAGCTTCCCTTGATTCCGCCAAACCGAACGCAAATCATGCGTATCCATAAATAACGGTCCCTCCCCATCGTCTTCGTGCCTTTTTCCACGAAAAATCCCCAGACAGGACAAACATAATCGGAGATGTAAACAACTTACCCTGATTTCACCCCGTAAATCAACCTCAAACCAATCTCCCATCATCCCATTTCTGGCCTTCACTTTGCATAAAACTATTGCGTATTAAGTGCTCTTTATCGCATCTTCTCAGAGTTTTTTCGGTACTCCTATATCTCTCATAGTTTTCTATGTATATCCACATACCCCTTCTCGGTATACGATCAAACCGCATCTCCAGCTACCAAATGTACAAATACATCTTTCTATTAAATCTCTATCAACCACCCTTTGCACATACCATCTTTAAGCGAATTAGCAAATCATATGTTGATCGATTTTGGTCTAAACCATATGTTGCCACCGTCCATTTTATCTTCTACCCTCTCTCTCAATCTTTTTTCTAATATTCGTTCATATACCTTTGCGATATGTGGTGTCAAAGCAATTCCTCTGTAATTTCTACAGTCTGCCTTATCCATTTTTTTAAAAATTGGGCATATTACTGATCTGTTCCATTTTTTAGGTGTCTTTTCTTTTCGCAACCACTTATTCATTAATTTTTTCATCCATACACTTCCTTCTCCTCCCACATTCTTCAAGATTTCCACCGGTATCATATCTTCACCCGGTGCCTTCCCGTTTATGATCTTCCTCAAGGCATATGTCATTTCTTCGTCCGTGATCTACCACTCGCTCTCCACCCCCCCATGGTCTTAAACTTTGTGCACATCCTCCTCCTCCACATCATTTGGTATATTCAGCAAATCAACAAAATAATTCTTCCACCTTTCCCCCAATCTCTCTTGGGTCCATTAACAACCCTCCATTCTCATTCTTTATTTCATATGTTGGAGGTGCTGTTCCTTTCCTGTAGTTTTTTGCAACATTAAATATCAATTTTCAAGTACCCGCAAGGTCCTCTTCCAGATCTCTACCAATCTTCTTCCAGGTATTTTCCCTTTCCATTTTTGTTTATTCTCTCTGTTTCATTAGTTAAAAGTAAATATTTTATTAATATTGTGTATAAAAATTATAAATTGTGAAACAGTGTGTCAAATGAATAGATTTTTGCGAAATCAATTTTTTTATATACATTTTTTGTGCCCCAAAATTTCCATTTTCTAATATCACCTATGCAAAAAATTTTCTTTTTTGTAAAATCACTTAGCATTTTTAATTTTTATTTTTATTATTATTGTTATAGTTGTTATATTATTGTTTATATATTGTATAGGTATTAAGACTTGTGTTAAGACTTCTGTTAAGATCTTCTAATTAAGACTTCCTTGTAAGACCTGTGTTTGTTTGACCTTTTGTTTATGTTGCCAACAAGTGGCTTCATCTGGTGATCCTGCCTTTCGTCGCATCCACCCATCCGTCCTTGCATCATGTGGCCTACAAGAGGCCTGCCGCCAGAAGTTGTATCCAGCAGCCTACCAGCGGGCCTACTTCAAGCCTACTTCTTCCAGATTGTTCGTCCCTAATTTTATAGGCCTACATCTATTAAAAAAAATTCCAGATTTTTCTCCTCATTTAAAGAGATGATAGGCCTTCTCGACCTGTGTTTTATAGCTTTAAGTTCCTTTGTAATTTTAAGTATATTTTAATTTTAAGTAGCTAGTTAAGCAGGTACCTTTTGCCTAAAGTGTTCCCCTGTGGCCTATTTTTTATAATTATTTTTTTTAAAATGAAAACATGTTTTAATCCAATCATGCCTCCAAACGATGATATCTCTGATAATAATACCACACCTCCAACTCCGGCTCCGGCTCCGGCTCATTCAACCGCTACGCAGTATCATGGGAAGTTTATCACCGAGGATATTGACCTAACCTTTACTTTATTAGAACTCCAATTGGAGTCAACATCTGAGGGCAAGCGTTTCTGTGCTCTTTTAAATATTTTGCCTACCAAAGTATTGCAACGTCTGAGAGACGTTCTGCCTGGATTGAATCTCAGTGGCCAGCAGCCATACTCAGAGCTGAAAGCCATTTTATTAGCTACACTAAGTGAGTCAGACTCAGATAAAGTACGAAAATTACTTGGTAACGAAGTTGTAGGCTATGGATTGCCTTTTGTGTTATTAAATGATATGTTAGCTTTATTAGATGGTCCACCTATCGGGTCTTGTATTCGTATTGTTAGACAGTTTTTTATTGAGAAATTACCAACTGACCTTCAATACCATTTAGCTACCGTTGATCACTCTTGCTCCTTGCAAGATTTAGCCGAATATGTGGATAGAGTATTAAAGGCAAAGCCTATTACGACTCAGAACGTACCTCTTGCTGCCCCAACTGTTCCAGCCTTGCCGCTAGGTCAGGAGTCACCCATCTCCGCCAACCTGATATCCCAAGGTCTGGTAAATGCGGTGCATCCAGCATCCTCACACCCTGCTTTGTTAGAATCTCGCATCACATTTTTAGAACAAACTATTTTAGATATTCGAACCCTAGAATCTCACACTCAACCTGGCTCCTATAAAGCGTTCTCATTCTCTAACCCTGATTCTTTTTCACACCGTCCTCGCTTCTTTAACCAACCCCGACGCTATTATCATAAATCTCCCAACCCCTCTCGTCTAACCTTTAACCAGTCACAGTCTCCTTCTCGTCCTTTAACCCAACCTTCTTCTGCATCTCCAGCTCAACCGCCTTCTGCTCCTCATTCTCCTAACCCCCAAGGCATATGTGTCAATCATCAGCGTTGGGGCGACCAAACACGTAACTGTCTTAAACCCTGCGCTTTTAATTTAAACCCCGATGCCACGCCGTAAAACCGCAGTGCGTGGCTAATCCTGCGTCCAATCTACTCTGCATTCGTGATCCTCACACCAACTTATCTTTTCTCATTGACACTGGCAGTTCTTACAGCGTCCTCCCTCGTTCCTTTTGCAGACGAACCGTGCTTCAGAACCTCTGGGTGCCCTGCAAGCCACGAAAGGTTCCATCATCCATACATACGGTTCAAAACGGCTCCACCTTACTCTTTCTTTCCGACGTGATTTCTTTTGGGACTTCGTCATCGCTGACGTCACTCTTCCTATCATCAGTGCCGATTTCCTTGCTCACTATAACATCCTAGTTGACTTGCACCATAACAGATTAATCGATTTCTAAACACAATTCTCATCTTCATGCATCCGTGCTGCTTCTTCTATTAGTGGTATTCAGCTTCCCTCTGCAAATAACCCTTTTGAGTCCCTTCTTCATTCTGAATTCTTTGATCTTGTCTCTCCCATCTCGACTTTTTCGGAAGTTAAGCATAATGTAGTCCATCATATCGAGACGTCTGGCAGACCTCCCTTTGCACGCGAACGTCTTCTCGTTCCCGACAAACTCCAAGCTGCCAAACTAGAATTCAATGCTCTCCTGCAACAAGGCATCATTCGTCCCTCTAATTCAGATTATGCTTCTCCACTTCACTTGGTCCTTCAACCAAATGGTGGTTATCATCCCACTGGCGATTATAGAAGCCTTAACGCAATAACACGTCCTGATAGATATCCTATTCCTCATTTTCAGGATTTTACTGCTAATCTATCAGGATGCACAATTTTTTCTAAAATTGATTTGGTATAAGCATTTTACCAGATTCCTGTCAACCCACCTGACATTAGCAAAACCGCTGTCATAACTCCTTTTGGCCTTTTCGAATTCCCTCGTACTCATTTTAGCCTCCGGAATGCCGCACAGTAATTCCAACGTTTCGTCGACTCAATCCTCCGAGGATTACCTTTCGTTTTTGCTTACATCAAATGATCTGCTCATCGCCAGCTCTTCCCGGAAGAGCACATCTCTCATTTGCGCCACGTTTTCACAAGGTTAGTTGAATACAGCATGCGCTTTAACACACTTAAGTGTATGTTTGGTGTACCTTCACGCACCTTCCTCGTCCATAATATTTCTTCTGAGGGTCTCTGACCTCTTGACAACCGTGTCTCTGTTATCCGTTCTTATCCTTTGCCCCCAGAAGCAACTGTCAACTTTGTAGATCCCTAGGCATGGTAAATTTTTACCACCATTTCATCCCGTCGGCAGCAGACATTCTTCGTCCTCTTAATTCGCTTTTAAAGCCTGCTAAAAAGGGATCATCAGCCTCCATCTCAGTCGACTGGACTGATGATGCCCATCGTGCTTTTACTACCATTAAAGAAGCTCTGGCTTCCTCTGTCCTCCTTGTTTTCCCTCCACACCGACCCGGATCCACACCGATGCCTCGGATTTCGCAGTGGGTGCTGTTTTACAACAGTTTTTAGAGGATGAATGGCGTCCCATAGCATTCTTTTCCAAAAAGCTTCAACCTGCAGAGGTAAAGTACAGTGCATTTGGAAGAGAATTACTTGCCATCTATTTAGCCATTAAACATTTTCGTTATTTCATTGAAGGTCGGATGTTTCATATCCTAACGGAAGGTCGAGTATTTCATAGCCTGACGGACTATCAACCCATTACTCATGCAATCGCTGCTTGAATTCATTGCCCAGTTTACCACCGATATCCGTCAAGTAAAAGGTGCCGAGAACATTCCTGCAGACGCCCTTTCCCGTATCAGCGCTATATCTCCTCTTCCTTCGCTCAACTACGAGGAGATGTCACGTCTACAACAGCTGGAACAGTACACATTCCCAGCTCACTCTACTTTTGACATTCAAAGTGTGGAAGTGTTCGGCTTTCCCTTCCCACTCTTATGTGATATGTCATCCAGATTGCCCCGACCTGTCGTGCCAACTCAAATGCGTCGCCATGTCTTTAACACCATTCATAATGTCTCACATCCCGGTATTAAAGGTTCGCAAGTACAAATAGGCAAACACTTCGTTTGGCCATCTCTTCTCCAGGACGTTAAGCTTTGGACTAAGCAGTGCCTCAGTTGCCAGGGTTCAAAAGTCTACAAGCACACAACTGCTCCTGTCGATCAATTTCTTCCTCCTGGACAATGCTTTGACCAAGTCCACATCGACTTAGTTGGTCCCTTACCTCCTTCCAATGAATATACACACACATCTTAACATACATCGACCATTATACCCGTTGGGTTGAAGCCATCCCTTTGCAGGACACCTCTGGAGAGTCCAACGCGCAGGCCTTTCTGTATCATTGGATTTCTAGATTCGGTACCCCTTCCACGGTCTCTACTGACCAGGAACGTCAATTTGAATCCTATTTATGGAAAGACCTCATGGTTCTTTTAGGTTCCAAACACATTCGCTTCTGCAGTTACTATCCGCAGTCCCAAGGAATGATCGAATGGTTTCATCGCCAGTTAAAATTTCCTTGATGGCTCATGGTAATCCTGATAATTGGTCCGAAACTCTTCCACTCGTTCTTCTTGGCATTCGAACTTCGTTCAAAGAGGACTTACGATATTCATCCGCTGAACTTGTTTACGGTTTCTCCATCCGGATCCCCGGTGAATTCATCCTTCCGTCACCTTCTACATCAGATCATCATACCTTCCTTGCCCGTCTTCGTCAGTGTGCTGATTCTTGGAAACCCTCTCTTCCTCGCCAGACTCGTCGTGCAACTTACATTCCTTCTGAACTCGATTCTTGTACTCACGTTTTGGTTCGTCACGATTCTCATCGCTGTCCTCTTCAAGCCCGATACGACGGTTCTTTCCGTGTGCTTCAACGACATCGTAAGTTTTTCTCCCTTAAAAAAGGTTCCAAGGTGGAAAATGTATCAATTGATAGGATCAAGCCCACCTTTTTGGACTCTGATCCCGAAAATACAGTTGACATTGTCTCGCCTCTGCCCACCCTTACTGCTCTTCTTCGTTTAAGACACCCACCTACCACACCTCTGGTTCCTTCTTCCATTCCTCCGCAACCTGCTGTTCCTCCCATACGTTCGTCAGCTCCTTTGCCTAACCTCCCTTCTCCTTCTATCCCTCATCCTCCTGGTGCTTCTCCTCCTTATCCTACTTCCCGTTCAGGTCGACCTCTCCGTCCTTTTGTTCGTTTTACTTAGTAACCACTCCGTTTCTGCCGGGGGAGGTGTAATGTTACCTTCAGTTTCCAATCTTTGTTTCTGTTGCTTAAATCCTTGCATAAATTTTTAAAATACTTTCCCGTCGTAGGTCGCAGTATTTATAACGGAGTACACTGAAACTCGTTTCGTACAGCCTCCAAACGCTTGTCTCGCTGTTGTTTGCTCTTCGCTATTCAGCCGCCATTGTGCCTGTTTCAGTGCGTCCTCACTTTGGATCTCTTCAGTGTGTTTAGTGAGTTTATTTTGCAACTTTACTCTCGTATCGTATCGTTTTATTATTATTATTATTATTATTATTATTATTATTATTATTATTATTATTATTATTATTATTATTATTATTATTATTATTATTATTATTATTATTATTATTATTATTATTATTAGTTTATATATTTTTCATAGGATTTAAGAATTGGTTTGAGAATTTAAGAATTGATGTCCTAATTTTGATTTATTTTCTCCTCGAAGTAAATGTTAAAAAACCCTCGTGTCTTCTTCTTATGTTGCCGCCTAGACTAATCAATTTATATATTTATATTTATTTATTTATATATATATATATATATATATATATATATATATATATATATATATATATATATATATATATATATATATATATATATATTATAACAATGTAGGTTTTTCAAGGGAGGCAGTGCCTACTGTAAAATTTGAGAATGGTAGAAACAAGAGAAATAGAACTTCTCTTGCTCATCTTATTTCGATAATATATACTTCTAATATTTAATTTTTATTACAGTGCAAATAAAATACTGCTCTTAAATCTAAATCTCTACAAAGTATACATGGGAAGTTAGTAAAATAGTGTAAATAACGTTTTGTAGCTTTACTAAATACAAAATATAAAGTAAACAAAAGCTAAATAAAGGGATGTACATTAAAATCTTCTTCCTCCTTATGGGCGGAGACTCAAATGAAATGGTATTTTATTTGCTTGAAGCGTTATGAAGCGTACAACAACAGAGAGGAACATGGCCAGGGGGCAGCAGATGGATCTAGTGTAAATTAGTTCCACCATGGGTAAACGAGCATATCAAGATTTTTAAGATATAAATATATAACATATATATATATATATATATATATATATATATATATATATAACAACAATATTATAACAACATATAACATATAACATATAATATATTTTTAACATATTATATATTCTTTCTTTCATATATATATAAATATATATATATATATATATATATATATATATATATATATAAATATATTTCATATATATATATATATATGTAATATATATATAATAATAATATATATAATAATAATAACTAATATATATATAGATTAAAGAACTTGTTTCTTTCATGATGACTCGATTTCGATGTAATCGATGCATCGATACCGATGTATATGAATAATAATAATAATATAATATATATATATATATATATAATAATAATAATAATAATAATAATAGCTAATAATATGTAATAATATATATGTAATATATAATAATAATAATAATAATATAATAATAATAATAATAATAATAATAATATATGTAATATGGATAATAATAATATATATATGTAATAATAATAATAATAATAATAATATAATAATAATATATAATAATGTAATATAATAATAATAATAATAACATAATAATAATAATAATAATAATATAATAATAATAATATATGTATGTATATATATATATACCGATATAATAATAATAATATGTAATAATAATAATAATAATAATAATAATAATATTAATAATAATAATAATATGTAATAATAATATAACTAATAATATGTATAATATTAATAATAATAATAATAATAATAATAATAATATATATATAATAATATATAATATAAATTAATAATAATAATAATATAATAATAATAATAATAATAATAACAATAATATATATATATATATATATATGCTGCTCATATTAAATGTGTCTACCTAACCACACTTTATCTAACCTAGACTTAAAAGCCGTACGGTACGATATCTAGACGGATGTCGTTCCCGTTTGACCTAAGCCTAGATTGATTGTCGTTGCCGTAGGACCTAGACCTAACTAGATTAATCGTCACGTTACCGTAGGACCTAGACTAGCCTAGATTGATTGTTGATTGGCCATTGCCGTAAACGTAGACCTAAGCGCTAGATAATTAAAAGCGCATCACTGTAGGATATTCTAATATTGGAAAAAAATAATATTTTGCAGAAACGGTATACTTGGAGCCACAATGTTTAGTATTACAATAAAAAAAAAATTTCCTCCTATTTTCGTAATTTCACATTCTTTCTTACAATTTTTACAAACCTTTTTATCTACTATCAAACGAAAATGTTGCAAGAATGCTTAAAAATATAATAAAATTATTTTCACAAAGTTGAAATAAATTTTTTAAAATAGGAACACAAATTATGTGTAGTTTACACTTCAGATTTTAAAAATTAATGACTTTTCGTAATTCTAGTTTATTTTCCTTTCAAACATTCCAATATTTCCCAAAATGAGTATAAGCCATTTTTATGTACTATGAAACAAAATCTTGCAAGAATGCTAAAAATATAATAAAATCATTTTCACAAAGTTGAAATAAATATTTTAAAATAAGAACACAACCTATGCGGAGTTCCATACTAGTCATTTTGTCCAATAAAATAGCTATTATAGTTTTATTTTCCTTTCAAACGTTCAATATTTCCCAAAATGAGTATAAGCCATGTTAAAAATCTATCTTATTCCCAAATGGGTTTCCTCGATATAAAAAACTTAAATATTGATAAATATCTGATAGGTCAGAGAGATTTACTTAAGTTAAAATATATATATATATATATATATATATATATATATATATATATATATATATATATATATATATATATATATATATATATATATATATATATATATATATATAACTTATACTGCTATGCTATATAAAACGCTGGCGCCAAAAACCAGAAACAGATGAAACAAGACTTGAGGCCATATGTATATATATATATATATATATATATATATATATATATATGTATATATATATATATATGATATATATAATAATAATAATAATAATAACCAATAACCAACATAATAATATATAATAATAATAATATAACTCTCAATAACTAATAACTAATAATAATAATAATATATATATATAAATATAAACAGCGAACGATATCTTTACATAAATATGTCAGAATTGGGTTCAATTACATTTTGTCAAGTACAAGTACAAAGTATACAGGTGGAGTACAAGGTGCAGAGTACAAGTACAAATTGCTCTAGAGATTTCGTTTTCAGGGTGCAGAGTACATGGGTATCAAGTACAAGCAAGAGTACTTTATGAAAACTTGCATATATATATATATATATATATATATATATATATATATATATATATATATATATATATATATATATATATATATATATATATATATATATATATATATATATATATATCATCTTCACCATCATCATCATCATCCACCCACCTTCTCTCCCAAGACTGGGGTAAGGTGCGTAACATCACCGGAAACAGAAAAGTAAAAGAAGAATATGAAGCAAGTCGAAGAAAGCTCAGCCTTACCGCCCTCTTTATACTCCTTTTGGCGAGAACTCGTCGCAGTAAAAAAAATTCACCCTAGAGCTTCAAGGGACCACGACGGACCCTCACTATGGCATCTCGTCAATGTGTGGTTCATCCCTTAGCCCAGGTGGGCTACAACCATACCCCCTCACAAAACCCCACCATTCACTCCTATTATGCACCTTTCTTGCCTCTGCCAAACTCGTATTTCTTCCTCCAGACATTACTTTACTGACTCAATCCACTTTTTCTTCGGTCTCGCAGCCTGTCGATTCCCCACCACCTCACCACTATACAACCGTTTAAACAACCGACTATCTTCCATCTTTCCACATGACCAAACCATCTCAAGTACTTTCATTTATTATCTCATTTACCCCTTTCTTCCCTACAACTCTCTAATAAGTTCTATTCAATTTTGTAATTCTTCACCTAACACACACCTAAGATTGTCCATCTGAACACATTGTACTTTAGATCAATACCTCTTATTCCAGATCATAGTCTCACTACTACTCATTAACACAGGTAACAACATACCCTCATGTAAGATCCTAGCGCACTCAAGACTTAGTCCTTTACATCCACCAACGATTTAATTGCACAACTAACCTTCCTGCCATTCACAACTTTCTACTACACTCTGCATCATCCATTCCTTTTCATCCAACATTTATCTTAAATATTTAAACTCAGACACTTTTTCCAGCTGTTCACCATCTAACATAACTTCACACCGAGGACTGTTCTCACTCACAACCATAACCTTACTCTTATCTACGTTTACTTTCAAACCCCTCCTTTTACACACCCTACCAAATCTCTCTACCAATCCTCTCAAACTCTCTTCAGATTCACCACAGAAAACCAAATTATTCGCATACAATATGCAGGGCACCTTCCACTCTCTTCGATTCACCATCATTATTACACCTTCCCCTGCCACACACACCTCTAATTCTTTCATAACCCCATCCATATATACAAATTAAATAACCAAGGAGACATAACACATCCCTGCCTTACTCTGCTGTTAACATTAAACCAATCACTTTCGACTCTATTTATTTTCCCCTTTCCACTATCGTCATACATACTTTTGATTCCATTCAGAAGCTATCCACCAACATCATATTTGACTAACACCTGCCATAGAGCTTCTCTATTAATCCTATTGTATGCCTGTTCCAAATCCATAAAACCTAAATACAATTTATTCTTCTCCTCCCTCTTTCCCAATCATTTGTTTCAATGTAAAGATTGGATCCACACATCCTCTACCACTTCTAAACGCACCTTGTTCTTCACCAATCAGTCCTTCAGTCACTCGACGCACTCTTTCGACCAAAATACCAGCATATATCTTCCCTACAACACTCAAACTAATTCCCCTATAATACCTAGTTACCTTATCCCACCTACCCTTATATAAGGGTACTATTGTCTCTCCTCCAATCCCTCGGAACTATACCCTCAAACGCTTTGTTACACAACTTAAATATCAATCAACATCTCGCCTATATACTTTTACTGGATTGACAACAAAAAATTTTATTCTATATTCCTCATATTTTTAAAATCCACTTACTTTAAAACTCTTTTTGACAGGGAATAAAAAAATTTCGTCATCTTATGTTAATTTTACAAAAGAACTTGATTTCTTGAAAACATTATTTCTGAAGAATGGGTTCCCAGAATTTATAATTGACTCAACTTTTCGAAAATTACTTTCAGCAAAATTTAAAGACAAACCTCAGGCTAAAGTAACAGCTCTTAAAGATACATATAAAACTCTTTTTGACTGGAGAAAATCAGTTACGAAATTCGACGTAAAATTGACGTGGTTTTTAAAAACAAACTTTACAGTTTAAATTTAGATTATATTTTCGAGTGAAAACAAAATGGGAAATATTTTAAATTTAAGGATAAACTCCCTTTACCTCTAT
>JABUQX010115585.1:22500-34245 GCA_015478945.1 Trachelipus rathkii | reverse complement strand
GCGGCACTTTACTGGTACCCGGATAAAAGAATGGAAAAAAAAAAAAAAATACTTAACAAACACCGGCGGAACTTTTTGGTACCGGAAAGTGTAAAAAAATCACCCCGCGTGGCACTTTCTGGACCGGATAGGCGTTGTAAAATAAAATACCACTGGTGGCACTTTCTGGCTTACCAGATGAGTGGTAAAATAAATAATTACGGCGGTTGCTTTTTCTGGTTTACCGGAATAGAGTTGGTGAAATAAATAAATAACACTGCGCGTACTTTTCTAGTACGGGCATAGAGTTGCGTAAATAAAATCACCACCGGCCTGGTACTTTTCTGGTTACCGTATAGAGTTGGTAAAATAAATCCACCACCGGTGGCACTTTCTGGGTACCGGATAAGTTTGTAAAATAAATAACACACTTGCCCGGCACTTTCTCGGTTACCGATAAAGATGGTAAAATAAATAAACCGACAGCCAGCACCTTTCTCTTAATGGTAGCAGATAGAGTGCCTAAAATAATAACCACTGCCCGGTACTTTCTGGTACCGGATAAGAGCTTGGTGAAAGTAAATAAACCACCGGCAGGGAGACCGGCGGCCGCAGACACGCCCCGCGCTCCAAGTGCTCCTACACACGGAGCGAGGTATTTCTGTACGAATAGAGTTGGGGTAAATAATCACCACCCACACGGCACTTTTCTGGTACCGGATAGAAGTTGGTAAATCATCCCACCGCGGAGGCACTTTCTGGTACAGCATAAAGTTGTAAAATAAATAAACACTGCCGCACTTCTGGTACGGATAAACGATGGTTAAAATAATACACATCCGCGCACTTTTGGTACCAGATAGGTAGACAAAAAATCACAACGGCGGCATTATATGGTACCGGTAGAGTTGCTAACTAAATACCCACCGGCCAGGTACTTCTGTACCGGATTAGAGGTTGTGAAAAAAATTAAATAACCATCCGGCGCGACGGTACTTCTCCTAGTACCGGATAGAGGTGGGTAAAATAGTCACCACCGCGCCCGGTACTTTCTGGTACCGGACTAGAGTTGAAAATAAATCAACACACCGGGCACTTCTGGGTACGGGACTAATAAGTTGTAAAAATAAATAACCACGCGCGCACTTTGATAAAAAATAGAGGATAAAAAGATTTTTTTTTGGGTTAAAAATAATACCACGGACGGCACTTCTTGGGTAGCAGTGGGTGTTGCTATAAATACCCACTTGGCGGTACTTTTCTGGTGTACCCGGGTATAGAGTTGGGTGAAAATAAATTAATCACCTCACCACTGGTACTTCTTAGTACCGTATAGGGAGGTTGTTAAAATAATCACCACCAAACGGCACTTTCTGGTACCGGATAGAGTTTGGAAAATAAAACACCACCGGCGGGAATTTCTGAAATTTATTGGGAAGTTAGGTAAATAAAATAACAACCGCCGGCACTTTCTGGTACCGAGATAAGATCGAAAATAAATCACCACAGCGGCACTTTCTGGTACCAGATAGAGAATAGAAAAAAAAATCACCACGCGGCCATTACTGGTTTACGCTAAATAAATAACCCGGCGGTACTTTTATGGTACCCGGATAGCAAACTACAACGTTGTTACGAAATAAATAACACCGGATGTACTTCTAGTACCGATAGAGTTTGTAAAATAAATCACCACTGCAGGCACTTTCTCTGTTACCGGATAGGTGGTTAAAATAAATCACAGCCGGGCACTTTGTAGCTCTGTGACGGTGGCACGGTACCGGATAAAGATTGGTACAATAAATACCACATGCCGGCACTTTCTGGTACCGGATAAAGATGGTAAAATAAATACCACCGGCGGCAGCCTCTATCGCCGTTACCGGATAGACGGGTGGAGTAAAAAATACCACCCGGCGGCAACTTTCTGTACGGAGGTAAAAAAAATCAACCACCGGTGGCACTCTTGGTGGTACCGGATAGACGTTTAGCTACAAATCACCACCCAACCACAGTAAAACCAACCGGTGTACTTTCTGGTACTACCGGAATGTAGATTGGTTTCATGGCAAACACTAAAATAAACCACCCGGCCGGCGAAACACCAAAACCGCCAACAACTAGACCCCGGGGGGGATCCGACAGGACTGGCGTGGGGGCGGTACTCTTTACGTTACGCAATACGGAGTTTGGTAAATTAATCACACTCGGCCCAGGGCACTTCGAGAGGTAACCGGTAAAGATGATAAATTAATAACACGGCCAGGTGTTTTCTGGGTACCGGAAGGTTGGTGAAATAATTACCAACAGGCTGGTACTTTTGGAGAAAGGAGAGAATAGCACGGAAGGAGTCCCAATAAAATAATTCACCACGGCTCGACGATGCGCCGGGCGGACAGCAGAGACGTGCGATCTGAGGGAGAGGGTACCAGGAGTAGACGTTCGTAATCACAGTGACCGATGAAAACATCACCAACCATGAGCAGGCAAACTTTATACAACGTGACTGGAGTACCGCGGAAGATAGGGAGAAAAATTCTGCGTGATAGGAGGTAAAGAGAAAATAGAAAGCAGCAAAAGACCCAGCCGGGACGGAGAGCAGGGGGCAAAGCTAGGATAAATAGCAGTCGAGAGAGGGGTGAAAGGCGAGAAGAAGAGAAAAAGAGAAAGGAAGAGGAAGTAAACTGAGGGGGTAATATCTTAAGGGAGGATAGTGAAGGAGAAAAAGAGGGAAAGAGAAGAAGGATTTAAGAGAAAGAGAAAAAAGCAGCACAAACTAATTAATAGTACAGAGAGAAAAGTGAGGAAATGAGAAAGAGAGAAAGAGAGAGAAAGACGAGAGAGAGGACAAGACGAGATAGCGAAGAGGAAGTAGAGAAAGACGAGAGAGAGACGAGAGGAAGGGGTAGAGACTCGAGAGAGAGGAGAGATTAGAGAGAGCAAACGCGAGACGCCACGCAGAGGAAAGAAGAGACTGTATGAGCAATGATAGAGAGATTACAGGGAGAGAGAGTAAGCGACGCGAGAGGAATGAGAGAGTTAAGAGAGGTAAAGAGAGAAAAGATAGAAGAGATCACCAAACCGGTTGGCACTTGATGAGTTGAGAGGGCGTACACAGCAGAACAGAGAAAGGAGAAACGATGAAGGAGGAGAGAGTGAGAGAGAGTGAAGAAAAAAATAATGAGAAAAGAAGACAAACAGTAGGGAAAGACCGAGAGAAGAAGAAATCGAGGGAGAGAAAAGAGAAAGGGGTACTTAATACGTGAGAAAGGATAACGGAAATAGAGTTGAGGTGAAAATAAGAAGAATAGCCAAACAACAGAAAGAGCGCAAAAGGAAATTGAAGAGCAAAACGATGAGAGAGAGTACTTTCTGAGGATGACGCGGCAAGAAGTGAAAAGAAGGAGATGATGGATTAAAATAAAAGATGCACGAATATGGAGACGCACCCGTGCAACGCACCTGTCAGTGAGCAGACGTGGTGAATGGAACGTGAGAGAGAGAGAGAGAGAGTAGATGAGAGTGGCTTAAATAAATAGAAGAATTGAGAGAGAGAGAGAGAGAAAGAAGAGATGAAAAGAGGAAGAGAGAGAGAAAGAGAGATGGAGAAAGAGAGAGAGAAAGAAAACGTCGAGAGAAAGAGAAAGAAAGAGAAAGAGAAAAGCAGAAAGGGAGAACGAGAAAGCAACAAAGAAAAGGAGACAAGAGAAAGACGCAGAAAAAGAGAAAAGAGAAAAAGAAAGAGAGAAAGAGAGAAAGAGAGAAAGAGAGGAAGAAGAGAAGAAGAAGAAAAGAGAAAGAAAAAGGAAAGAAAGAGAGAAAGAGAGAGAAAGAGAAGAGGAAGAGAAAGAAACAAAACGAGAAAACATGTAGATACCATGGAGATGGACGAGCCAGAAGACCAGAGATAATCCGGTGGTGCAGAAAAACAAGACACAGAGTCCACCGACGAAGCATGGAGCGAGGGCAGAGCCAACGAGACCCTTATATTGAGAGAAGAGAGAAGAGGAAAGAATGATGAGAGAAGAGCGAGAGATGAGAGATGGAGGACCGAGAGACGCAGCCGTACGGAGAGTTAAAAAGAGCCAATGCTCAAACAAAAACAAGGTGGTGCAGCGTTAAATCGCCATTTAATTACAGGTTATATCTAAGAAACTTTAGAATACCTTAGTTTATATGATTCATTATAAAAAAATTTCAAAAGCTACTAACGATTTGATGCTAATTTTATACCTTTTAAGTGTTGAGTTTCCCTGTAATTATTCCCTCTTCACATTTCTTACAGGGCTTGCTTCTTAAAATGTCGAGGAATGTAGTTATTTATCTCCTATTGCTTGAAATGCCAACACATTCATCATCTCCAAATAAAAACTTCTTATGGCATGGCCCACATATTTATACCGTGTAGTCTGCAATGTCTTCTAAAGAAATAAAATTATCCAAGGCTATTTAAAAAAAAAATTTCTAATTTTTCGTTCAAATCTATCACGATTATTGGGATATATATATAGTCATATATTAATATATCTATATATATATAGATATATATATATATAATATATATATATATATATATATGTACATATTTTATATAAGCACAAATAATATAATATATTTATTATATATAATATATTAGATATATAATATATATATATATCTCGAGCTGGTACATTGGTGCTGGACAAAGTTAGGTAATTAATAGATGGAATAGAAAACAGCGTGTACAGTTAACTATGCAATAGGTCATCATGGGGAAAATTACTGAAGTTTGGTGTCTGCACAGCGGTTCCCAATGCTAAGACTCGTGATTTTTTCCCTCATATATATATATGATTTAGCCCAAGGACTTTAAGACATAAAGAACATAGATGACCAGTAAGACAAGCCACCGCATGCGGCCCCTGTGTGTCGGACCGAACTGGCCCAGTTCAACCCATCTTAACAAACAATGTTCCATGCAACCCACAAAGCACCTACGTGGAACTCTCGCTCCAAAATTACTGTAACTAAAAAATACTCCACAATTTGGCTTAGTCAAAAATAATGATCTATAATATACCAGTATTTGATACCCAAAACTATCCAATGCCATTAATAACTTACAGGTTATGAGTCACACATGCAGATCCTAACATTAAATATCACTACTGTAACTAAAACCGCTCAATTTGCGCTTTCGTCTAAAGTATATTATAAAATGAAACCCAACCCATCCAATATAACCTATCCAACCTTTTCTATAAAATGTTGCAATCAATTTCACACTCGTTGAACAATGTGTGTTGAAGCCCAAGGATCATTAAGAAATGGACTTCACCTGGCTAAATATATATTTCCAGGCATATGTTCGATTTTTTCAAACAGACCTCGTATGTTTTAATTAGAAAAGGAAACCTTTGCAGAATGTTGAATGAAAGTGGAAAATGGTAGGAAAATGGAAAGAAATAAATTAATGTTGTACAAAGATGGCTAGAGACAATGATTTCAAATTTCCTGAGATAAAAGCTGAAGAGTGATTGCTAAGAATAATTTTAGGAAATTTTAATTGATTGTATCTCTCTTAAGTTTATTTCTTTTTAGTTTATCGGAGGAAAAAGCATAGGTCTTCGATTTGAAACATTCCTTTGTCGGGAAGCCTAAATGGTTCATTCCTTTGCTCCAAATGACACAGAGGGTATCTTCAGCATGTCCTTGTTCTTTACATTAGAAAATTTACAGGCACATCTAATACGCAAGTTCCACTTTTTTTGTACACTTGATACACTTTTACATTTCTTTTAACTTCTTTTATTTATAACGCTGAGCACAATGAAGCCTCAGAGATGTCCAGGAGGGATGGCATCCAATATTAGTTCTTCATCATCACTAGAGAAGATTATAGCCTCTTTGTGCTAAATTGAAGCAGGTAAACTGGAATGTTATGAAAATCAAGGTCTCTTCTATTAATTTCTGCAATATTCAAGTTTTTCGCTCTAATTTCACTATGTTGAATATCACTTCTCTTCCTCCGTGAGTCCTCTCTTCTCCTTCCCTCATTCGTGTTCTTGTCCAAAATCAGATGTTTGAGATTCCGAAAGCTTTGATTCCGTCATTCTCACTTTATTCAAATTGATATTGGACGTATGATGAGCACCAAAGTCGCCAAATCCTGTGTTTAAATATCTAGAATTTTCTACGCTGTGGTTTGCTTTTTCATCTGTTCTGTTTATCTAACTAATCGTCCGAAAGTCTTTCTGCCATTTAAACCCAAACTTTGGGTTATATTAATCTTGCCTTCACTCTATTTTCTGATATCATACTATCGGTTGTTAACAACATCCTAGAAGCTTTCCTCTAGTTCCTCTAGTTATAATCGATAACCCCCTAATCAGTTCTCCGTTGTTAATAATTCAGAGCAGTTAGTAGCCTATATTTTTGCCCAACTGACCTGGTGATGAGCCCAGAAAGCTGAAACCTCTAAACTTTCACCATCTCATGATGTGCTCAAAGTGCAAACAGACTTGGTAAGAACACCTAATAGACTAAAACTCATAAAACTGGTTTTAATTACAACTTTTCTTGTTCTCTCTTCATTACAGATTCTGCCTTAAAAATATTATTGTTTTCATACTTTAAAATCTCCCTTGCTTTTATTCACTGAATCGTGCGAAATATATTTTTCGTTATAATTTAACTTCTTTATCCCTATCGAAAATACAGCAATCTTTCTAGTTCCTCTTCTTGAATCTTGCTAAAAATATTAATTACTCAACTTTTATATTCCTACTATCAGCTGAGTTTTTGTTCTGGGCTGCTCCACGACTATCTTACTCTGCCTGAACTTAACTCCAAGACCCTGTTTCTGATTATGCTTATTGCAGTTTAAAAGATTCCGGTGTTATTTTTCACTACCTGCCTATCACAAATTCTCTTGAATTTTTTTTTAAGTTGTCCCAACTTTCACAGGGTTTAAAACCAATGGGCGTATGATCATAATGATATTCCTTGGATCTTAAAAAATGTTATTCATTCGCCGCCTTGGTAAACCTCTTTGTCTCTGCCTTCCCTTTCCTGTTAAAAACAAAAACTTCAATTCAATCCGTTTTTCAAAAAGGGAGCCTCCCTTCTCTAATTGGCTCCATTTGCACCAGAAAGTTGTTATTTCCAAAGGTTTCTTAATCTATCTCAAAACCAGAAGATTGTAGAAAACATTCTATGTTTCCAATTGTCTATCAGTTAGTTGTAGGGATCTTCATTTCTTTCTCCCCGGCTTCTAGGTCATCTGCCATTCGAAATTTGCATGGAGATATATCTTTTTACAAGGTAAAGTTATTGAAACCTTTGATGAAGTCTTCATGCAAAGCTTTGTTTCCAAGCTTCCCTCTTCTGTATTATTCTTCTCTGTAAACGATATCCCTGATTTTATTTCTGATCCTTCAGTAGCAGCTATTGTGCAAGATCATCATTTATCCTTTAAGTTTATTATCATCGGTATATCTCGGAGTCCTGCTCCTTTCCTCATCATTCACTATTGACCTATCTGTCCCATTATTACCTATTCATTTACATGCCAATGACTACGTCTTTCATTATTCCTGTAACTTTGAAAAGCAATCTACCCAACAGATTGTATCTAATTTGTGATGAGCCTTTATAGCAACTGAGTAATATTTCTAATTAGGCATTAAAGTTGGTTTGATACCACAAAATTCAGCTACCTACTCTACGCAACATTTCACATCACTACAATATTTTCGAAAAAATAGAATTCAATTTTTTCCTCTTTCATTAAAATTTTTGTCGTTTCATTTTCTTCAGATTTTTCATGGAAGTTTCGTATTGTTTCTCTAGGCAGACAGCAAATAAACTTTTGACTGGTTTCTATTTTTAAAATCTTCAGATCTTCTTCACATCTCCACAATTGCCTGCTCTGTATAGCGGTGTTGTCCGTTCTTGTATGGAGTATTCATGATATAGTTGTGGAGGTTTTTCTATAGCGTATACTCCCACAGGTTTTTCAAAGAAGGAAGTCCCTGGCTTTTCACCACATTAACTTTGCTGATTTTTCCCATTTTATTTTCAATCGCCACAATGTTGCTTCATTCTCCTTATACCATAGGTATTTCGGTGGACGCTGCTCTTCTGAATCCTTTAGTCAAACACCTCCTCCTTTGATGAGAGTTCACCCAACTTTTCTTCCATGTATACAATTCCATTCTTTCTCTTTCCAACAATCTGATATTGACCATTCCATCCTGTACACTACTCGTAAAATCTGGAACACACTTCTTTATTCTATTTTCTGCACTATCTTATAAACTTTCAAGTGCCATCTCTCGGGGCATATCTGCATTTAATTTTTGGAATTCTTTCCGGTTCTTTTCAGTGTATGGTGATGATCGTGCATGCTTTCCAACTAAGGTATGGAAATTTACTTTTCCTAATTTGATACCTAAATATACTTAACTTAATCAAAACTTTAGTTAAGATTTGCAATTTTCTTAAAAATGGATTTTGTAAAATAATATTTAAGAGCAATATTAGGTTATATATATATATATATATATATATATATATATATATAATATATATATATATATATATGTAGGTGAAAGAGCATATTATTATATATATATATATATATACGTATATATATATATATATATAGTATATATATTATTATTATATATATATATATATATATATATATATATATTATTATATTATTATATTATTACATAATTATATATATATATATATATATATATATATATATATATATATATATATATATATATATATTTATATATTATTATTTATATATATATATATATATATATATATATAAATAAATATATATATATATATATATATATATATATATATATATATATATATATATATATATATATATATATATATATATATATTATATATATATATATATATATATATATATATATATTAGTTTGTTTAAATGGTAGCTAACAATTTTTTTGTAGTTCCCATAAAGCGAACGAAGAAAAAAAAAAAAATGAAAGCTTATACGCTTTCGAATGAAATACAATACTATAGAAATTATACTGAGAAGAAAATAAGAAGGAAATAAAACAATTGAATAACGTGTTTACGTGCTAAAATTTACCTTGCGCAACATTTTGTCAAGAGTATTTTATCAGGTTAGTGTGTTTGCAAACAAGTTTCTCTCCTTTGACACTATTATTGAGCAACAAGTGATAATATTGACAGATGGAAACCATCAAGGGCGATAAATCTTACAGAATAATAATAATTTGTGAAATAACAGTAATGCTTTATTATATTTAACATATAGTACAAATAAAAAAAAAATCTTAAAAACAAAACAATTGTTAAAAAAATATATTGCAATATGACAGATATTCGGCATTGTCGCGCGATGTTTGCCGTACGCTATATTTATATGTTTATTTTTCTGCAGCCTAAAATTACTGTATAATGATTCACAAAATTATATGTTTTTGGTCTCTACTCAATTTAGAGATGAGTTGAAGAGGTGTAATGAAGCCAAGCCATCATCATTCCAATACATTTTACTGGCGATAAAATTTAACAGAATATATCCTCGTTACTCAGTTAGGAAATACGAATCTATTCCATGAATTTTCGATAAAAAATAGCTTATGATAAATATTTACTTTTCAAATTTTTAAATCAACAAATATATATATATATATATATATATATATATATATATATATATATATATATATATATATATATATATATATATATATATATATATATATATATATATATATATATATATATATATATATATATATATATAGAGAGAGAGAGAGAGAGAGAGAGAGAGAGAGGAGAGAGAGAGAGAGAGAGAGAGAGAGAGAGAGAGGAGAGAGAGAGAGAGAGAGAGAGAAGAGCTTGTTACTATTGAGTTTTTTACTATTGAGTTTTAAAAATTTTCCAACAAAGCATTATCCAAATCTAAATATTTAAGTATTAAGAATAATGTTTAAGTTTTTAACTAACTTATTATTGTGAAAAGTAATTCAAACTCAGACACTAAAAAACATTTAAATAATTTATAAACATTTGAAGCTAATTATTATTTATAGTTTTATACAGTACAATTAATGGGAAATATATTATTAAGACTAGTAGATTTAATTAATAGAAAACAATTCAAATTAGTAGTGTTAAAGAAATTATATAAATAAATATGGAAAAGATATATATATATATATATATATATATATATATATATATATATATATATATATATATATATATATATATATATATATATATATATATATATATATATATATATATATATATATTATATATATATAAAATAAAATTTTTTTTTTTTTTTTTTCTTGTTTCTCCAAAAAAAAAAAAAACGTTATAAAGGTTATGAGTTTGTTAGTTTACATAGATTTGAACTTTTTTTTTTTTTTTTTTTTTTTTATTACAAAACCAGCGATTTTCTTTTTTTCTTCTTCTTTTTTTGAGTTAGTTTTATTACTAACTGGTTTAAAATGTTTATAAATTAGAAACGATCGTTTCTTTTTCGTTTTTTTTTAATGCTGAGTTGGGGAAAAAATTCATAATCGTAAATTGTTTCAAGCTTTGTTATCATTCTTAATCTTTCGATCTGGATAATTAATGCTTTTTAAAAAATTTTAACACTTAATAGATCCAAACTGCATTCCAGCACCATAAAATTATTTATTTATAATTATTTATTTATACGGTACGAAACTATTTCAAGGGTTATTAATAAATTGCTCTAAAAGATAAACATAATGCAAATTATTAAAATAATATACAATGAGGTAAAAAAAGAGCAAAAAAGAAAACCCAGAAGAACAAAACACTTTTTTTAACTAGAAAATCAGTTCCAAAAAATGTATTTTTCTAAACAACTCCACCTCCAATTATATATATATATATATATATATATATATATATATATATATATATATATATATATATATATATATATATATATATATATATATATATATATATATATATATATATATATATATATATATATATATATATATATATTGATGGACTGAATATTTATATTTGTATTTATTTATATTCAGAAAATTTGCATATTTTTATTATTCGTCATATTCGTATTCGAAATTTTTATCCGAATACAGAACGAATATTTTATATTATCGCAAAAATCAGTTAAAAAAAATACTCCCATCACATGAAGAGCAAGGAGTAATGAAAATAAAAGAAACTCTCTTGGAAGAAATTACAAAGAGGTTTGTGGTCTTGCGGAAAATGATTTAAATGCCACAGCTACAATAGTAAACCCTAGATATAAAACAAAACTTTTTACTCATCAAACTGTGATAGAAAAAATAATAGTGTCATTTGGACAAAAAATGCTGAGACCTCCAAAGTACAAAGATGGCACAACTTATATCTAAAACTGAAGAAACCTTACCTAAGAAATAAAATGCTTCAAATTCCACCAACATAACTTTATCAGAAGCCATAGTAATATTTTTTCTTCTAGTAGTGATGATGAAGAGGAATGATTATCATAGGAAATTTCAAAAAACATTCAGATGTATCTAGACCAGGAGTGTCAAACACGGCCCATCAAGCTTTCCCATGAGGCCCAGCCCATGACAATTTAAAAAATTTTAAGATAATTTATTTTGAACTTTATCAAATTATTAATCAATTAAATGCGTATATATATATATATATATAAATATATATATATATATATATATATATATATATATATAT